>JAJJHQ010004318.1:3552705-3603050 GCA_021223825.1 Drosophila ironensis | reverse complement strand
CGATGGGTGAAAGGCGCATTAAAGTTTTATTGATTGCGTTCCTCGGCGAGGACTTTTCCTGGGGAGTCTCGATTGCCGCTTGATTGGTGGCCAATTGCCGGGGGCGGCATTATGGTTATGACCCGCACTGCCCCCATCCCCGAAGTTTTCCCACTCGCAGCCCGGCCCCACTGGCAAATTGAATTCCAACGAAAGTTTAATGAAATGAAATGTGGGCCCCGGGCTGGTATTTCGACAAACTAAATGAGATCGATTATCGATAGGTCCATGCACTCGATAGGTCAATTTTTGGCAAATTATTGGCGATTGATTCTTCGAGTGAGTTTAGGAGTTGGGATTGGCAAAAATAAGGCAAAAGTACTCTCAAAATAAAGTTATGAAGGTGTACTACCACCTCAGTCAACTTCAAGTAACGGCTTTTAGTTAGGCCACAAAATGACTGAGAATTTTGTCAATAAGTTTCATATTTCTAGGGATTCGGCTTAAGTTGAGTAATTGTTTGAGAGAGTTAAGGAATTGGAATTTCTGAAAGCCTAAACCAAATGTATACAGGTGTACTAATACCTTCAAAAACTTAAACTAAGCGCTTTAATTATGCATTTATTTGGCTAATAAATGAATTTTTGTCACTTTACTGGAGACAACGCTATAGTTGAGAGTTTGGGATTCTGAATTCTGAAATTTTGATTTTGGAAAAACAAGGCAATACTACTCTTGAACAAAAGAACAAACTTCAACTAAACGCTTTTAGTCATGCACATAAAAAGTATGATCTTTTGGTTTATATGTAAGTTTTTGTCACTTTTCCAAAGACTTTGCTTATCTTGACAACTTCTTCGATGGAGTTTACGAGTTAAGATACGTTTAAAACCATTATACCTTTGCTTGAAGCACCCTTTGCGGTAATATCTTAATCACCACTAAGTGTAACCTCTATGATAATTCAGTTGAGCCTAATGGATGGCAATGGAAACCCCGCTTTTCCGGCCCACTCTCTGAATTATGCATTTATTTGTACATATGTATGCTCCCGCCCTGCCACTCACCTGCCCGATTTGGTAATGATCATTTCAGTGCCCAATTCGTGGAACTTATCCCACAGCTCCTTCGTCTCCAGGTGGCACTGGACGGGCGTGAGATCGTCGCAGTTGCACGAGCCCAGAATCTTGGGCGTGGGCTGCTGTGGGCGTGGCAAAGAGTGTTAGGAGAGGGGGGCTGGGTCGGTTTCCCTTGCGTGGCGTTACCTGGGCAGGCGAGTCCTCCGGCGACAGGCGTTCGATCTCCTCGGGGCTCTGCGAGGGCGGGGGCGGCGAGGGCGTGGCAGCGGCTCCACTCGCACCACCAGAACGCCCTCGATGGCTGCTTGATTTGCTTTGATTGCTGTTGCTGTTGCTGTTGCTGCTGCTGTTGTTGCTGTTGCTATTGTGATGATTGTGATGTTGGCGTTGCTGCTTGTTTGCTGTTGCGTGGTGATGTGTCTGCTGTCTCTGCGTCGGCTGTTGCTGCGTCTGCTGCTGCTGCGTCTGCTGCTGATGTTGCTGTGCAACACGCAATGCCTGACGCGCTTGCTGCTGCGCCTGCAAAGCAGCAGCCGCCGCCGCTGCAGCCGCATTTGCTGTGGCCGATGCAGCAGTTGCTGCTGCCGACGGCGTTTCCGAGTCACTGCAGTCGACCACGTCAACGTCAACATCATCGTCCACATCCTGGGCCGAGTACTGCTCCACAGATGCGGGACCTGCACGCCAAAAAAATTTCACAAATTAAAAACAAAATTCAACCTTTTCGGGAATTTCTTTAAAATTCAATCCACAAAAATGAGTTCAATAGGACACCTTGGTAAAAATTACAAGGCATTTCTAGTAATTAATTACCAAGTCGATTCAAATCATCTTTGAATTTTCTCTATTTAAATGTAACACGACTTAGGTGATAAAAACAATCTTATAATAAACGAGTGTTCTGCACAACCTGCGTTAGAAGAAGAATGAAATCAAGCAGGTTCCTGAGACACTTCCTAAATTCCTCGTCTATTTATTCATATTCAATAATTCTCTTATTTTAGACAGTTTGCTGGTGCTGAGAGTGCTAAGAGTGTCTAAATTATTGAGTCTATAAAGTCCATAAAGGACTCTCATTGTGTGTTCCTGAGGATCTCCTAAGGAATCTCTTAAGTCTTTTACTTTTTTGATTGCTCATAAGTTTAGGTGGAAGCTAAGACTTTTCAGTTTTCACACAAGTCCCCAAATTCTATAAATAATTTAGTTGGCTTACTTGCATACTCTCAGGTGGAAATTACAAGGGGAAACGCTGCCAAATGTTTTTCGTTACAACAAGCAATTCCTACCGAATGACTCACTCTCAAATTACTATGCATAGTTTTCTCGCAGTGCCCGCAAAAGAGACGTCAAAGTGGCTCGTTGATGTGGGAGTTGCCGCTCGGGGACGCAACACGTTGCATGTGCCCCGCCGACGAGTGCAGCAACAGCAACAGCAACGGCATCGGGGCATCGGGCAACGAGTGCGCGACCAGATGCATTTTACAGATTACGCCAGAAATTCAATTATTTGCTCAAAATGCCATTTCATATGTTAATTGCGCGTGTGTGTATACTGTGCACAGTAAATACGAGTATGCCTGGCCCTGCCATTGCCAAATGCGGGGCGGTGGGCCTTGGGGGGTATGGGGGGGCTAATGAATGCATCTGTTGGCGCTTCTGTCTCTGCCCAATTATGGCATCTAAATAGTTTTGCATACACATCAGAACGGGATGGCCGTAGCCACGAAATACGCGATTAAATGCATGCCCGCCCGGGTGTACGGGTCTACGGTTGTGCGGGTGTGCGAGTGTATCTCGTATCTGTCATGCACCCAACCTCTCGACTCTCGACTCTCGACCGGCCCGTGCATTCAAATAGGCTTTGATTATTTTATGGCCGCGCATTTGCCGCAATTATCAAGTCATCAACGTTGCATTGTCATCAATATATAATTTATAAAGCGGCAAAAAAGAGGGCACAAAGAGGGCGGAAAATATAGAAATATAATGCAGCTGCGACACTTTTTCAGCGGATTCGATTGGAAAAATTGTGCAATGCGCGGGCATTACTAAGCAATCGATTAATGGTGACATTTTCTCTATAAATTCGTTGCTATTCAGCTTCTTGAAAGGCTTCCAGATCTTCTCGTATAGTTCAGGGGACTCGTGCCAATCAAAAGCGTAAGCTTAGATCACCAGACAAGCCCGTAACTTTGGATAAACATCATCGTGTTTAATAGGCCAATTTTCATTCTTTACAAATCAAAAACCTAATACCTCATCAAAAGAATTTCAAATAAGATAGAAAAGCAAACAAAACCAAGCAAAATGAAACCAAACACCGACAGTGAATATATAATTTGGAGATTTGTAGATTTATCTGCTCAAGAATGATATTGTAGTTTCGGATAAGTATAAAACTAAATAAAAGTTTATGTTACATTTGAATAGTTCGGACTAGTTAGGGTTTTAAAATTACCTGAATGGTATACAATACAAGAACTTTACTAGTGAATTTAAAGATGGATATTCTTTTTGTATATAACAATACAATACCAACATTGGGGACCCTTTAAAAGCCTTAAAACGAACTAGACAAGCTGGATTTTGGGAATGTAAATATCGTATAGATAAAAGATGAAGTGAAGCGCCGAATCTTTCCAAGCTTTGGGGTATGTGATATTATTTCAGTTTCAATTTTTAAATGATTCGTATTTGCTTAAAAAAAAACTTGATGGCTTGAATTTGGGAATTTAAAACACGAATTTATTTAAGATGGATTGAGCTCAAAAACAAGACAAGCTTAGTGGCATGTGATTTGCTATTATATCTATTATTCAAAATTTTTTAAGATTTCTTTTAAACTTAGGAAAGAACTAAACAAGCTTATATTGAGGCATTTAAATCAGAATTATTTTAGGGATACAATCACGTATGGATTTAAAAAGAAGTTTAAGCCCTAAATGGACTCAAATGGTTTGGTGTGTAATTTGCTATAATTTCGAAACTCTAATGAATTTTGGCATACTCAGAAAATAGCTAGACAGGATTAAGTTAACGCTTTTTAATAGAAATTGTTCAAGATCGTAAAATTTATTTCTAAGCAATTGAGCACTAAATAAACCCAAATTTCGTTTGTTTATTTAAATTTCTAGCCAAAATACGATGATGGAATCGTTTCTCTTTTGGTGAATAATTTTAACAAACTAAGAAAAAAACTAGACAAGATTAAATGAAAGCATTTAAATAGGAATTGTAAGGCCTGAATGGGCCCAAACATTGTCATTAGTTTAGTTAACATTTCTAGCCAAAAATCCAAAGATTCAACCGGAAATCTCTTCGCCTTTGGCCAATAATTTTGGCATACTGAGAAAAGATATACCCGAGCCAAAGATCGAATGGTTTCAAGGCGGATGCGAGCCCTGAATGCGCCCAAACTTAGTGATGTAGCTCTAATTTCTGGCCAAATTCCGCCGATTAAATGGGAAATGGAAACGCAATCTATTCGCGTTTGGTGAATCTTAAGTCTAGGAGGGGAGGGAAGCGGTGGCCCTGGGGAGTTACTTTACTCACTCAGACTCCGCTCGGAAGGCTCGCGGCTGCTCGGGGCGTTTCCGCCGCGCGCCATAATCGCCGCAATTGAGAAATCCGTGGCGAAGGAAATGTTGTGCTGGTGCTGATGCTGATGCGGATGCTGATGCTGATGCGGGAGCGGGAGCTGCGGATGATGGCTGTTGTTGTTGTTGTTGTTGTTGTGCGGCGGATGATGGGAGTGATGGAGGTGGAGGCTGCCGCCGTNGCGGTGGGCGGGGCTGGCCGCAGCCGCTGCCGATGCGATTTGCTGCTGCAGCTTCGTCTTGAAATTCTGCGGAGTCTGGGGCGGCGACGGCGGCGGCTGCTGCGTTTGCTGGGGCTTTGTGTTGGCCGGCTGGTTGCTCAGGAGCATTTTCGGGCCTCTAGATCGCGTCCTGGAAATTCCCTCAAAGAACTCTGCGAATTAAGGCAGCTTTTCCATTGCCTTTCCACTGCCTTTTGTTTGATTTTAGCGTTTTATCACACAAGATTTGATAACTGTTTTGGTAACCGGGAAAAGCACAAATGCAACTGGGTTTTTTTGGGGCTTTAAGCTGCGAAAATAGCTTGGCAAGTTTTCAGTTTCTTTTCAGTTTGTGGGAACACCGCATTTGGGGAGCACTACGCCCGTACTTTTCGGCCGGATCGAGGCGAGGCGAGACGGAAGGAGTGAAATGGAATGCCGGAGCGCCGTCGCTGCTGCACAGTCACGCAGCTGACCATTGAATGAATCCCAATTCGCTTTTCGCCATGTAAACGCCAAAAGCGCCAAAGCCACAGCCACAGTCACAGGCACAGCACAGGCAAAGCCAAAGCCAGCGCCAAAAACGCAACGCAAAAATCAACAAAGGCAACAACTATTCGGCCCGGCCGTGGCAGAGGCGGCAGCGGCAGCGGCGGCGGCTGCGGCGGCAGAAGCGCTCACAGAGGCAGAGGCGGCACAGGCAGAGGCAGCAGCGGCTGACCCCCAAAACGGAAAACAACAACAGCTGATGCGGGGCTTACGGCAAAAAGGTTTTCAACACCCATCCCGTAACGCAATGCCAAGCAACGTAACGTAAGGCAACGCACAAGCCTTCGGGCAGGCTTACGCTGCGTAAACGTAAGCGCCCGCATTCCGCATTCCTCTCCCTTACGTCAAGCTTTGCCGCAAAAGCAAAAAAAAAACAGAAAAACGGCACAAGCAAACAGGCATGCCAGGCGAAAAGGAGAAACGAAGAAACGGAGGGCTTTTCAATTATGACGATGAGCGATGTGCGGCGTGCGAGCGAGATGCATATACGCAGCAGCACATTCCCATGCTGCAAGCAGCGACGCCTGCGTCGCCGTCAACATCGGGGCATTACTCATTTCCATTAGCATTTCCCATTCCCGCTTTCCAATTCGAACCCACACACATTCCCATGCACTCAAATGCCTTCGCCCGTAAGCGCTGCCTGTGTGCGAGCGAGCCCACAGCTGACTGCGCTTGAGTGGCCGGCGTCTCTTTCACGCGCGCACAACGAGAGAGCGAGCGGCGAGCAGCAGACAAGTTCATAAATTCGTCATTTTGTTTTCGGCTGTTGACAGTTCCCGCGCCCGTGTTGCTCTTGTTGTTGTTGTTGCCATGGAGAGGGGCAGTGTGTGTGAGTGAGTGATGCATGGGGACGGGGGTGTGTTCTGTTCGAGCGCATTGTTTCGTTTCCATTCCGTTTCGTCTGCTATTCACCACACCCGGTCGAGCGAAATCGGACTGAGTGAGCGCGAAGCACTCAAAGGGAGTTGAGTGTTTGTTTGTTGTTACCGAAAACAATGCATATTTTGTATGCTAAATAAAATAGACAAGGGAGGCATTTTGGGATATCTATTTGCATCGCATTAATATCGCAACACACTTCATTAATCAATTTAAAAAAGATGAATTTAGTCACTTAACAATAAAGGACAAAAAATGTACCTATTCCTAACATATTTTTTGTTTAATGCTACTTTCCTCCTACAATTGCCTTATTTTAAGTCCATTCTTTCTGTAAACTTAAGTATTTGGCAACAATTTTTTTATTATTTTTTTTATTCGCTGAGGAATTGTATAATCATATACAATTTTTAAGTATTCATAAAAGGAAGATATTTGATAACTTTTGATATATTTCGATATCTATTTTCACGCAATAGAACCATATAAAATATTAGTATAATTTAAACCAGCGGTGGGCACAAATTTTCAGCTTGGGAGCAGACCACAAAAAGAAAAAAAGAGTCTACGTCCGATTTTTTGGTTCTACAAATTTTGTTTGTGTAATTTCGCACATTCCCTTTTCACCGTCAACTTCGGATGACGTGCACATTTCGATTCCCTTTTGATCGAGACCTTCTCTTCACACATTCCCTTTTCACCGACAAATGTCGAGCACTTAATCCCCTGTTGGCGAGACATTCCCAGCTTGTTGTTTTTGGGAGCACTCGGAGCAAAAGTTGTCAAGCGGTGCCCACCACTGATTTAAACCATATAAAATAAAATATTAATAAAAATATGGTAATAATGCAACACAAAAATAGTGAATGGAAATAAAATACATTTTATTTTTCTTGGCTCGTAAAAACGATTAGATTCGCAAAATATTGCATTTATAGATACAATGTCATTAATAAGTGTATCACTCTGTGTTTATTAGTTTAGTCTGTTTATTACATTTTTTTATTGCATTATAATTTTATACAATATTATATTATGGTATATATATATATATTGTATATTCAAAAGGCTTTTCTAATTGTTCTTTAAGTTAAGAACAAGTTACAAAAATACATTCAATCATATTTATATAAAACCCATAGTATCAGCCTGAGTCGAGAAAAAGCTGACGCGCAAACTTATCTGAAATGTGTCTCCTGCGGGAGGGCCCCCAATTTTAAAATCATAATTGAATATCTGGCTTCCTGTCACTCCTCCTTCCCTTCCCTCCCCTCCCCTCCCCCGTACCAACCCTCCCTCACAGCGACGTATGTAAATGTTTTTAATTTAAATGTTTGCTTAAGAGAAACAAGAAAAGATGGACGAAAAAAATGCGACGATGGCGTGTGAACGCAGCAGAAAATTATAGACCCCGGGAAAAAAAAGAGGGAAAATAGGAGTAATAGGCGGGGAGTGGTGGGTAGGGGAGGTGAGGGGAGGGGAAGGTGGTGCCACCATCTTGCTTCCCTCGGCCTGACTTTTTTCACAATTCGTCAGCTGCGCCCTTCGTCCTCCCAGGATGATGTCCTTTACTTTGTACACTGCACGAAAACGTTGCAGTAATATGAGTTGAAAAAGAGTTGTTTCCAAATGTCGGAGGTTGATAACTTGTTTAATTTAAGTATGTTTTTTTTTTAAGCCTATTTTGTATAGTTACTTTTGAATTGCTAGCTTTTTAATAAGATTCGAGGTGGTGTTTTTACATTTAAATGACTTTAAAAGGTTGAAATCGATGGAAAAACAATTCACATGCATCTAAATAGTCTCATTCCTAAAACAAGCATACAAAAATTGTATTTTACTTATGTTTTCATTTAACAAATACATTTTCTTGACTAAAAACAAGACGTATATCTAACACTTTTCTATGTACATCTTGTAATGAATGGCTACCAATAGTTATTGTAAAATAAAAGAATATAACAATAAATATGCTAGAATATTAATTGGACTTATTATCTTTGACTGGTAACTATTTCTCGGCACATCTTCCATTTGAAATCTCAGTTTTTTCGATTTCAAAAAGCGGGCAAACGATTTTTCCAGGTGCCGGAGTTGTTCTTGTGGCTGCGGTTCCATTTGCATGCGATTCGTGGTTGCCAGCCGATGCGGCGCACAATTGAGCCACTAATGGTGATGTTGATCGTCGGCGGAGGGAGGGGCAGGGGCAGGGGCAGGGGCAGGGACAGAGGCAGGAGCAGAGGCAGGAACTCCCAGACAGGGTGGGCCCTTGGCTCGCTTTGTTTGCTTTGTCGCGGCTCGGTGACAATTTTTCAATGATTTGTTTCCTGCCCCGAAATCTCATTTGCATATGCCACCATATTTTTTCAACTTTCCAGGTTTTCCCCCCACCTCCTCCTATTGCAGCTCCTGTCCTGCTCCTGCTGCTGCTCCTGCCCCTGTTCCTGCTCTTGTTTTATGTATTTTGAGGGGAGTGAAAAATTGCAATCGCTTTGTTTTGGCTCGTCGGTGTGTGGGGGTTCGTTCTCCGCGGTTTTTGGGCGATTTGAATTTGATTTAATGAAATTAAGAGGGCGTGTTTCCCAAATAGTCGTCGTTTCATTTGATGGTTTTTTCACCCGTTTTCGAGGCATTTCCAGGGCTAATGAAGTCGGTGGAAATGTGATTGGTGGCAAGGTGATGGGGGTTAATTGTATGATTTTTCAAAGTCCAAAGGAGCGGGACTGCCGAGCTAGAATTACTATTTTTACCTTGTACGTGTAGGTACAAACCAAGGAGAAGGAAGCGCCTCCGACTCCAAAAAGTATAACATAAAAGTATAACATATATTGATCAACATCAACAGCCGAGTCGATCTAGCCATGTCCTTTTGTCTGTCTGTCCGTATGTATGAGATGGTAAGAGCTAGGGACGTAATTATGTTCACTTGCGGTCCGCTGTATGTGTACGCCCCTTTCCGCCTTCGCAATTTGCATAAAACTGTATTTGTATCCACATATTTGACAATATCTCCGAGATGGTAATGACTAGAGATATAATTCCTTTTGCTTTAAGTGGGTATATCATATACGCGAAATATTGTATTTTTGAATTTTTGTCACACCCTTTTCAGCCTTTGCAATTTTAAAGAAACCGTATTTTCTCCTGCAGATTGGTCTAGATCTTCGAAATGGTTGCACCAAGAGATAGGAATTATGATATCTAGCCGTGTGCCAAGTTTTACAAAGATCGGACAATAAATAATAAAGATTTGGTCAACTAAGGAAAACAGGTACATATTTTATTGTTATATTGTTGTCGAGCGTTTCTACTTGTTTTGATTAAATGTTTTGCGTAGTCCTCTCGTTCCAATCAAAACAGCAGCAGTAACTCTTCATTTTTTCTTGAGCCATTTGCATAACTCCTCTCGGAAATCAAAACAAGGCCATTTCTGGTTATTTATGAACCAAATTGCCCGAATCTATGGCCAAAAGTTATACAAAACTCGGGGGCTCCGGAAACCTATCGACGGGAAAAAGGTGAAGCCAATCAAGCGAGTATCTTCGGAGGCAATTCCGAATCTCATTGAATCGAACTGTAGCTGAATTTTTGTTTACGCTTTGACGGGATTACGGGAGACCGCAGGCAACCGCAGAATGAATCCAATCCGGTGCTGTTTTGGATGCTTTTTTGTGCCCCTGCTGCTGCTGCTGCTGCTGCGGCTGGCTATTAGTTTTTATTTGGGAAATTTCACTATTTTCCTTGCGTTTGCTCCTTTTGCCTACGTGCACTAAATGGCCAATAAGCGGGGACCGGCAAAAAATGCCGAAACTAAGCCGCTGAAGCCGTGTCAGGACATGGCCATCTAAATGCACATGGCGGCCATATTGTGCCAAAGGATATATCAATTTTATTGCCGCCCCAAAATCGAAACACACTGAGCCGGGACAACATGTGTGCCGGGATTTGCCTTGTTTCCAGCCGCTGTTATTGTTGCATACAAATTGCGTAGCGAATGGTTTTGTTTTTCCACTTTCTGCAGCCCAAATCCCCTGCGCCAGGGCAAACAGAAAATAATAATTGCAAACAATTGTGCCCTACGACCGGGGCATCCTTGAGGAGGCGGCGAAGTGCGACCTAAGCGTGTCACCTTCGGGCAGGTGCGGCCGAAAAGCCAAGGACACCGGCCATTATCCTTGGGCCAGGGAGGCGCAGACGAGCGGAGCAAATCCATTACGCCCGCGGCGGAGCAGTGCAACGAGATCTCTGCCTAATTTGATTTCATTACCGCGCCCACAACTGCGAAAAATCGTCCGCTGCACTGCCAAAATCGTTCCTCAAGGTTTTCCCGCTTCTCTGAGCTGAATTGCCACACCAAAACAAACTCATTTAGGTGGCACTTCAGTGTTGAGAAACCCATAAAAACACAGATATTGTCGTAGACATACCTTCCAAAACAATAAACGTTCTCAGTCTATAGCAGTGGTGGGCACTCCATAGCTCATTTGGCTCCCAAAAACAAAATGCTGTGAATTTCTGAAAGTTTCTTTTACCTTAATTATAGGTATTTGGGAGGGATTTTTGGAACAGTGTCGGCAAAGCAAATCCTTTGGCCATGTCCAGGGCGGAGCTGTGCCCGAGCTTAATGCGAAAATTAATCGAATCGGGATCGAAGCGGGCCCGCAGCTCTGGAAACGCCTCCCAGCTGCAAGCGAGCAACCAACAGCAACTTGCAACAGCAACTTGCAACGGCAACCAGCAAACAGCAACATTCCCAAGCAGCAACTACCGAAAGCGTTGAAAACACTTTGTCGGCTCACAGATGCGTTGATAATATGGTAAAATTGCCAATGAAGCACGCCCACTGTTGCCACGGACCCTGAACCGCGAACCAGATGCAGATAGGCCGAGATGCAGATACAAATGGATACGGAGGATGCGGAGATACGTAGCGCGGCGAGCGTATGCAGATACGAGTACATTTGTTTTGGCCGCACGACTGTTTCCTGCCACATGGTAATTGCCACATCAAATGCGCTAGCTCAGCGGCAAGCGTTTCCACCCGATCCGATCCGACCCGAGCGATCCGAGATCCCCCGAAGATTAACGATCTTCGCTGTAAACCACATCCTGGCCGACGGAATCCCAGCCTCCCCGGCCGCGGCCGGGCGGAGAAGATCAAATGCTGGGGGAGCAATTGAAATTATTATTAACACGCGTTCCGTTTGCTGTCAAAATTTATGAGCCCAACTTGCAGCAGCAGCAGCAATTGTTGATGGTCGAGTTGAGAAAGTTAATTGCTACACGCGGCAAATAAGGGGGGAGCGTTTACACAACAAAATGGTAACAACTCCCAAGGCATTTAGTAAACATTTTCATATGATTTTCAACAAATCAACCGGTTAATCAATGCTAAATTTACATCCAGATATTTGACAATATCCCCGAGATGGTAAAATAAGGAGATATAATTTTTATTAACTTAGGTTTAGCATATACTTAGAATATATATTTTAGTCACGCCCCTTTCCGCCTTTGCAATTTTCAATAAAATTTATCTATTACTCCGCAATAGTAAATCAAAGAGATATAAATCTTTTCGCTTACAGCTAGAAATTGTCATATCTAGCCATGTACCAAATTTCATAAATATCAGACAATTACTAATCAAGATCTAGTCAACAAAAGTCATTTGTATCTCCTTTACATACGTGAAATCTCAACTACAGCGTATCTACTTCTTCACAGGAATACTCGAAGCAGCAGAAATTAAGAAAATCATTTTCAAACTTGCGTCTAAGAGATTTTAGCCACTCGAATTAGTGATAACTTTAACGCAGATACTTTCACTGTTTCTATAATTTGACACCAGTATCTACTATCTGAGAGTTGATAAATATTCACAAGTTTTCCTCGTAGAACCCTTGGCATTTCCTCCAAGTGTGATGGCTGCAAATTACTTGCTTAACATAAACAAAACGGTCAGATCAAAGCAGAGACCAGACCGGCTGCCGTATTCTCCGGATGAGGGGCAGCTAACTGCTGTGCGATCCGATCCGATCCGATCCAGAGGTGGGCCGAGCCACACACCGAGAGCCGCTCATCAATGGGCCAATGCGGAGAATGTGCCCACATCCAAGCCACCCACACGATGAAGAGCTCAGAGCCGGACTCGGGGCTTATTAAATATTAATAAATTGACATCGAATGACTCTTTCTTGGGTTGCGGGTTGCGGCTTGCTGGTTGCTCCGTGGGAAGGGGGAAGTCCCAACCAAAAGCGAACAATGGAGCGGGCAGACACAATGTCAGCCCCGACTAGTCAGGTATTCCATTGTGCCGGGGACACAGGTTGTTCTTGGCCAATAAAAATAAAAATCTCTTGTCATTGTCGCTGTCAAAACTGTGATCACACCTTGCTGCCCATTGTTGCCGGCCAAGTGATTAATGCGATTTGTATCGCAAGGACATCCCCTCCGCACTCCTCACTCCGCACTCCGCACTTCGATTCTGATTCCGATTTCGATTCCGATCCCGATCCCAGGAAAACGCCAAAGGGAAAACAATGGCAATCTTGACGAGCCCGAAGAGACAATGCGACAGGGTTCTCGGGGGGACCTGACTCGTAGGAAGCTGACTGCATCACAAGGTGTGAAAGATCAACGAGGCAAGAGTCTCCCCCAGGCCCTGGCACTCGGTGCGTGGGATGTGCAGGTGATCTTATCGCCGCGAGAGCCGCTCTGTCTCCCAAGAACCGGGATCCCAAGATCCCGGCCAGAACAAGGTGACGCTGATTTGTCTGGGCCGGCCTTCCCGGTTTCCCGCTCCTTGGGTTTCCTAGAAGCCTCGCCCGTGCATTTGCCTGCCCCATCGCCATCTGCATTTTCGTGTCCATGTCGATGGCATGACACTGCGAAGTTTACCAGGAACCAATCATTGCCGGGCGCCTATTGCAATTAATCACAGGGCGGTGCAAAGCCCGGTCTGATGGCCGCCAAGCACGCTCTCGGATGCAGGCTCTGCAAATTGCTGTCACTGCACAGTGGCTGTGGTTGCCAATAAAGCAGGCTAAAAGGGTTTGAAACGTTAGAGGGGGACATTGCAAGGCCTGAGCTTGATGCCAAAATAAATCTGAAACCAATAAATCTAAAGATTCTAAGAGAGGTATCCAAAGAAAACCTTTCTTCAATGAGAGAATTTCTCAATTGTAATTCTTGCTTGTACGCATAGCAAATATTCAAGAAGTTTCCCTGTTAATAAGCCTATTAGAGATATGGAAATAAAACCATTCCTTTCTACAAGAAAATGACTTCTCAACGATATTTCTAGCTTGTCTGATTGAGGCATATACATTGTGGCATAAAAAATTGTGAAGCTCCCAAGAAGTTACTCTTTTAATGGGACTGTAAGAGAGTTATTGTAACAACTATATTTCATGGTTGGTATATTGATATACATATTTTGCGGCATAAAACTTGTGATGATCTTTCTTCCATAGAGGGAGCCACCGATGATCTTTCTTGCAAGTGTTCTCTAATGGTTACTTGATGGTATTTGCTGTAATACAATTCCTGCCGAAGCCGAAGTTTGGGTGCCATGTTCCCAGCTGCATCCACAGTTCTCTGGCTGGATGCGGAGAACGCGGCCATCTTGGCAATGGCCACCAAGTCAGCGACAATTACGTGGAACACACGCGTTGACATGCAGCACGCGATGCGGATATGAAAGCCATGCAATGTGTGCCCAAGTCCAGGCCCCCGGCCCCCTCCCCCCCTTGGACCGACCCCGATCCTCCCGCCGGATTCACGAAATCCCCAAGCAAAGGAATCAACCTCAACCTGTCAATGGCAAATTACATGGACTGGGCTGGTCCGACGATCTGATCGCGGGCTTGGCCCTGCGACAAAAGAGATGCAATCGGCACAGCTCCGGCTCAAATAGCTCGACCGGTGGGCGGGGGGCGGGAGAGGGGAGGGGCGTTGCCACGCCCACCGCTGAGCAGGTGCAGCCTGCAATTAACTGTGGGCCAAGTTCGTGCGCGACATTCGCGGCATTTCCCGTTTTTACCAACCACTTTTTGTGTGGGCCGCCCCGCCGCCCCGCTGCACCGCCGGGCCAATGCAAAATGAAGCTCTAAACTTTAACAAATTCACGCAAGCCATTTTTGTTTCGGCTCTGTTTTTGCCATTAGTTGTGTATTTTCTGTTTTATGGCAATTAAATTTGCTGGCTGGGATTACGTGCCTGGAAGGAAAACAAAGGCCCTGCCAACGAACCTCCCACACGCGGCGGCATAAAAACAGAAAAAGCACACACCATCAGGTGACAATATTATTTTGTTGCTGCCAAAGTTGAACGTGTAATTAGAGCGCAAACGGTTGCCATTTCGATAATTTTGGGTTTCACTTCTGGGCCCTGTGCAGGGGCGTTGAAAAGTAATTTTTGGGGGATCCGACTCCCGAAATGGCCGACGCTTTCCGATAAAGTCGATTTTAATCGAATGTTTTTATTCCAGTTAATGGGCAGAGATTACCCCCAAATTAAACTCCCGCCCGCGCCCTTGGCTCCGTCTCCGACTGTAATGCCAGTTTACGGTTGCTGGTTGCTGGTTGCCTGTGCATACGAGAAATCTATCTACAGTTGTCATGCAATGAACGCCATTGGAGGAGTGTAAATGTGCGATATGGGACGGCCATTACTGCTAAAAAATACACAATAACCATTATTTCGAGGGCTACCAATCATCATTTGGTTTAATTGTCGTCTGGTTGCCGCTTTGTTGCTCAATCTAATTACCAAAGCACGTGGATTAGATGCTAACCATTTGAAAGGCATGTACTATATGCCTATTGTTGCCAAATGGGAGTACAGGCTGCAGCGGAGCTTGTCAAGCCAATTGGATAATGCAAATTGAAAAATCGCTGTTCAAACAGGAAATTTGCACTCATTATTCAACAGAATACTGCCCAGATCGAGCTTCCATCAGAAAGTTTCCATCAGACAACCGCTTTTACTGGTTAACTCAGTTAATTCTGCCAAATGAAGTAATTGCCTTTTGGGAAAACTGTTTGGACTGCCCAAATCGAAGACTTCACGGCCGATTGAGCCCTGCAAAGCCGTCAAATTAGCGTGCGCATTGGCACATGGCTGAGGGCCCTTGATGTCCTGTCGCTTCCTCCGCTAATCGAATTCGGATCCTGGACTTTGGGGCCGCGACAAGTGTCGCAAAAAGTGCGCGAGACATTTAGACAGCTGCCAGATGCAATTTCGCGGCCCCAGTCTAAACAAAAAGTTGTCGCTCTGCGGTCAAAATAATGCCTTTGCCGCCTCCTAATGACACTCGACTTGGGGCGCCAGCTGTCCGTCCCGTCCGTGGCAGAGGAGCACGGATCACGCCATTGCCGGGAGGGATTACCTCCGCCCCCGACTTGACGTTTATATTTGTGGCAGTCAATGTGATTGATGTCTATGTCTCCGGCTCCGGCTCCGGCTCGGGCAGGGGCTCGGGCCAAGCCCCGCTTTTGGTCGGTCCGTGTATTAAGTTGTAAAGTCATTTTGTGACAGCTTTATGAGCCAACATGTGACGCGTCCTGCCAGGACTTGGGATGGCGGCAAGCACTGAGCCAAATCGTGGGGCATACGAATGTTTCAAAAACCACAAGAGAACAGAAAGCACCTTGATCCATCTAGAGAAGATAGAGCTTTTGAGGTTAGACAAAAGATGTAGTTAGTTTTGGGCAATCCTTCCGCTGGGAAAACCCATTTTCCACAGTGTGGCAACCGCTTGGAGGAGAGCGCAACTTCGGTGGCTTAATCATTTCCTTGGCAGCGACAACTATTTTGGCCAAAAACTAATTTGAAGTTCCTGGCCGTCCCGGCTCGCAATTTCATTTACGAATATGGCAGGCGAATGCAAATGTCGCTCTATGAACTCGTCCTGCCGTGATGTCCTGGCCCCTCCCCTCGTCTCCTCTCCCCTGCCCCCATCCTCCTATTGCGCCATTCGTTTGTTTGTCCTTTGTTTGCATTTCGTTATTGTCTACATAGCAGAAATCATTGTCATTTCCACACGCAAAAGTCATTTGGCACATGTGACACCCTTTTCCGGCTTAAATTGCTTTGCCTGATTTTTTGTGAGCCCGGATTGGTGGGTGGCAAGCAGCGGGGGAGGGGAGAGGGGCTGTGACAGCCCAGCCGCTGGCCCGTTATCCTTTATCCTTTGCCTTGCCTTGGGCTCCTCCCTCCCCCCCAAACCGTGGCAACATTTGCACATGCATTTGTAGTCAATATTACACGCTGGCAGAAATATTTGCCTAAATTAAGAGCTTTCTCGCCGAATGGTTTTTACTGCACTCCCTCCCCTCCCCCTTGGGTTTCCCGCCCCCTTTCCGCATTGTTCAATCAAAGTCTGGGCCCACTAACAATCCGGCTGCTAACTGCTTTTTCTTAACGCTCTGCTGGGTTTTTATTAACCCAGTTGAAGTGTTTTTCATTGGGGCCTGGCTGCGTAAATTGCGTACAAATATTAGAATGTCAATGTGCAAAAAGCCCAAGAAAGCGTGTCCGTTTGGCAGGCAAATTAAAAGCCAGCAAAAAAGCCAGTTTAGAGGTGGAAAAGTTCTTAAAGCTTTGGGCAGAGGGATATGCACTTATTGTGCAGCTTGATCCCGTTCTTATCGCTTGACCATCGAGTGGCATGTTCCACAAGACGAAATAAAAAAAGTTTTAAAAAAAAGTTAAATATGAAAGGAATAAACTTTGGAACGAAACGTGGCGGCCATAAACTTAAACTTTGGGAGCGCTTATCTGCGGGAAAATTGAGGATATGCAAACAACGGACAGCAGAGTTTTCAAAACTTAATGTGATTTTCTATTTATGGGATTTTTTGCCAATCCCCAGCGCCGGCACACACGTCGTCTAATCCGGCATATGGACTTGCGTAAAACTTTCTGCAGGTCACCCCTTCCCCGCTGCTCCCCTTCCGGCCGCATGTTATGTAAATCCTGAAGAGATAAGGCGTTGGAATAGCACAATGACAGCCGCAGGAATTGACCAAATGGCCGGGACAGGGCAAAAAACTTGGGCGGCTCTAGGCCAGAAGCTGGAAGGACCGAGGCCGGGGTACACGTAAAGTAATTTCATAAGTTTAGCAAATCACGAACCCGGGCCACAAACAACCAAAGCGGAGATCTCCTACCTAAGGTGCGGTACAGTCAGGCTTCCCTAAAGCTAACAGAAAACTGCGCACAAAAGGATTGATATCCGAAGAACAACCAGACAAGAAATGAGTTGGAAATTGCCATTTCGCTGGCTTGCCATTTCGCATCCTTTGGTAAAGACCATTGAAATCGTATAACATATATCGATGTTAGGTAAGTACCACTTTGTGAAAAGTCCTCTTTTTGCGAATGCTTATTGGTCCAGACACGGGTCACATATGTTATAAGGAAGCATGGGGGCAGGAGCATCCTTGTTCTTGCTATTGCTGCGGTGATTTAACATAAAAAGGTAACCAACAAATGGGCGAGGGCTGCTGGGGGAAACTTTGTTTTATTAGTTTTTCTTTTGTCCCGAGCTGTTTTATTATTAGAGCAGGACACTGGCCATTCGCATGACTTGCAAGTTTTCTGCTGACCAATGTCGTAATGGCAATGGGATGATTACGGGGAAAGTTGAGGGTTGAGGGGGGCAGGCAGCCTGTCATGCGTTCAATTTCGAAATGGTTTCGCATAATTTGCAGGACACCCAAACCCAGGTCCAAGTCCGAGAGCCGGGCCATTTGTGCTCAAAACTGCGTACGAAATCCATTTCAAAATTAGTTTTTCCCTCGGCTTTTCTTTTCGTTGATATCGTGTTGTTGTGTGGTATTTTATGACAAATTTACCTGATTTGATTACATTTGCCTTGGCTTGCTCTCCTCCCGTTTGTTTGTTTATTTCTGGGGAGACAGCTTAGGCGCATTAGAGGGCAGATTCTTTCTGGGAAAATGGAGCAGAAAGGTTTATGTGGGGCCACAGCCGGCCTAGGGGAAGGCTTAGGGCAAAAAAGCATTTAGTTGACGATGTTGAGGGGGTCGCAAAACAATCATTCTGTAACAAAAGATGGCCGAGAAAGTGGAGATTCCACTGAGAGCAGCTCCGGCTCGGACAGAAGTTAACAAATTCACGCCGTCACCTGAAAATCAGCAAGAGACCACCCAGTCAAACGACTCTGGACTGCGATCAGTGATCACTGTACAGTGAGTGATCGCCCGGCCCGATCCCCAGCCAACAGGCTGCCTTATAAGGCTTCAACCTGAAGTTGGGGCATTCATATATCAGTTTCAATTCCATTCGTCATGGCTGCTTAATGAGTCCCGAGTTGAGGGAACGACGAAGCCATAAAACCGATATATACTCGTTCACGAAAACAATATTTACACGGAAAGAAATAAGGCAAAGGTCCTTGATTATAAAACATACAAGTAGTTGCACTAAAACTTGACATTTCGCTTGACATTTTTTAGTTTTATTACTTAATAAGAGTGTTTTTTTGGAAACCCCTCCTGGGACCTATTTCTCAGCGTATTGCCAACCTATAATCTTTCTTTAATCATTTCATTTTCGACCTTTGTTAGCAGTTGGCAGTTGGAAGCTGACGGTGCGTTGATTGACGTCCCGCATTTACATTTTTTGTTGCTCGTATTTGCATATTTTATTCGCTGTCGGTTTGCTGTGGCTTCTGAGCCGGAGAACGGGTAACGTGCTGCCAACAGTTGGGCCCGATCGCGGCCCGGGGCGTAGCATATTAGTCAAGATCTCCTCCACCTCTCACGCTCGGCCCCCGATCTGCATCCCTCATCTGCTGCTACCGCCTGACATTTAATTCTCGCTTAATCACTGTCCGGCAACGGTATTCCCGGGCGCTTCCTGCTGTTCCGACATGTGCCGCGTAAGTTGACAGGATCAGGACTTATTAATGCCACATGCCCGGGCCCTGTCAAATGGGAATTTCATGCTCCGGCCTGGGGAGCATGCGCATCGCACCGTCAGTGTTCGGCCACAAAGAAAGGAATCCAGGCTGGATGAAAGTCGGACAAGGTGAAATGCGCCCACGAGTTTGACAAATTGGGCTCATTTGTTGGCGAGTCGCGGTCAAAACAAAGGACAGCGCGATAACAATCCCTTGGCCAACTGGAGGGCCATTACAAAGGCGGCTTTAATTCGATTCCGAAAGGTGCATCTTCTGGCTAGGCCAAAGGGGTTGCCTGGCATCATCTGCTTGCGTGGGGTCCCGCTCCCAAGTAGTACTCAGAAAACGGTAACGTGCACTTCTTTCCTTCTAATTTACAGCCACCCACTTTGGCATTTAAATGCGCATTGTGCGTGCCATGCATTTTCCATTTGAAAAACTCATTATTCCACCGGATCGTGCCAAAAAGGAGCCCTCGCATTGTCCAGTGTGATAAATGAATGTGTGGCATGCTGCTCGCCGGATCGGGGCACTTTGTTTGCTCAAGTACCGAGCCGAAAACCACAATATGCCACAATGGCAGATTTTCAGCTTTTCAACGAAGCAAAAATAGGACAATTCCCGCTTCGTCCATCGATCGATCCATCCCATCGATCGAGTGACTTTTTGCCAGTTTAACACCTTTTGGCAGTTTTACGATACCTGGCAAGCTGTGTAAATATTTGGAACAAAAAGCCGCAAACAAGTTTCCCGGAAGAGTCCCTTCTATTTGCACTAATGAGCAAATGCAATAAAATGGGACAAACAAACCGAAACCCTGCAATTGTCCTGCCCGGCCTACTGCAATTGTTGCCCAACCACACAGGCCCAAGGACGATCCCTTCTCCTCGGCCCGAGGGGGTGACAGAGATCTCGGGGAGATCTCTTTTGAATGTGCTGGAATGAAGCGGCTGTTTATGTTCTCGCTCCGCTTGTGAAGTTGCCCATAAATTAAAACCGAGAATGGGAGCGCCGAGTGTCCTGTCACTTGGCAGCTGTGGCTGCAGCCTCATCTCAGCCTTAATTAGCAGGGGCATTTTACTGTTTTGACACAGCCTCGGTTTCAGTTCCAGTTTCGGTTTCAGGTTCAGCCAATCGGGGGCATCCTTTTCGCGGGTTTTCCTGCTTTTCGCTGCTTCGCTTTGAGCCAAGATCAGGGTTCCGCCAAAGCTGTACGCTCCAAGGCAGACGCACTGCAGGCCCGCCTCCTCGGCCTATTTATGCGTTGACTTTTGCCTATAGTTATGGCTCGCACATTACGCCGATTAGAGTGCGGCCCGCTATAATTACCGACGACAACCACTTTGACGTCCATGGGATTCTCAGCACTACCAGAGGATGGGTATGGGCTCCCCTTAACCGCAATGACTTCAAGATACTCTCTAAAACTAAGCAGATCCTTGGTCCCTTTTAAATGCAATTTTCGAGGCAAAAGGCGGTTACACCGAACAAATCTAAAATGTTTTTGAATTCTGTATTGTTTTTACACATTTATTAATTCCAGCGGAATTTCTTACCTTTGTTAATTGGTTACACTTCGAATGCCGGACCCTGTAAATATTTGTATTATAAGTTTTTCAAACAAATTATTCTATTTTTCATATTCCCTGGTCTTTCAACTTTAACTAACCCAAATATAAATAACCGATAGATTCGACAAATTGCAGAAAGTTATCGAAACCTAATCGATATACAGAAGCACTTAAAGAACCTGGATATGTACAGATTCCAAGATCAAACTGAACTAAGATCAAGGATGTCGTTTGCATTGATTTTGCAGTCTGAGAGTTAAGACCAGAAGGGTCTGAAATTTAGTTCCCAAACCGTATGCGATAGGTGATGTACCTTCGAGTGTGCTGAAACCTACGAAAATTGCCTAGCGGTGAGCTGCAGACAAATTTACAGCGCAATCAAAGTGCAGAACCCGGGCAGCGCTCTTTTTGTGTGGCGCGCTGTGAGTGGTTGGGGCGGGAAATCGGTGGAGTGCCGAGGAGAGGTGGTTTAAGATTAAACACATTTTGCATTTAATTTGCCATAATTATGGCAGTCGAAGGAGAGTGCGGTGGGGCAGGGGCAGCAGCCGGCAGCCGTTGATGGCGCCAAATTAAGTTGTAAATGAAGTTTTGGCGTCGCTTCGCCTGCACCACCGGGCGTCAGAAATGTGGTTCTCCGGCGGTTGCATGCACGCGGTGGATGTCCGTCCAGTCGTTAGGTGACCAGCAACACTCCATCCATACTCCGCACCACCAATTCTTCTAAGCTGTGAAACGCAAGTTGGCGCAACAATTTTCGGTTATTAATTCAACTTTGGCTGCGTTCAACCCGGCGTTCGTGTGAGTTATTTTTGGTCGGCTCGGAATTAATGTTGCTCAATTAATTTGCGCCACTAAACGTTTTTCTGTCTCTCGGCTTTTTCCTAATTTATGTGCGGTGTGTGGTGGCGTGGTGGTGTTCGCTGACCAGCATGCAAGTGGCACCCGGACCACCTATGTGTCTGGTGGTTTCTCCTATTTTGACAGCTTATTTCGGTCACGGATCTCGGCGGAGACAAAGCGCTTTTTGATAGGTGTGTAAATGTGCCAGAGGAAATATGTGGAGTAGACCTCCAAGTCCAAGGGAATCGGGTGTTATTTATTAGGCTGAAATGGCTGCTTAATCACTCGCTTAGTTTTGGTTGGGTGTCGGTTGGAGAATTCAAAGTATTTACCAATCCTTGGACATGGGAATTCGAGATGCCTTTGAACAAGATCAATGCCAACAGAGCTTAAGAGCCGCTTCAAGCTGTTTACTGGAACGAGGTGATCGTTTGTCATCTAACAAAATATTAAAACAATTTTATAAAAAAGGAGGAATCTAAAAGTTGGTGGACTGTTGTATCTGCATAAAAGCATAAGTGTAGACAAATAATAACGATGTAGTTGAGATTTCAACCCCACAGGCTTAAAAACAGAAGATACAAATGAATGATAGGACCTCATCCGGCATTGGAACTGGCAATCGCCGTATCTTTATTATTTATAACCCGATCTTTACAAAACTAGCCACATGACAATATATTTATATTGATAATTGTAAGTAAAAGGATTTATATCTCTTGCTCTAAGCATTTTTGAGATCTAAATGAAAACGCAGAAGAATATACACTTTTTGTAAACTCCATAGATGGAAAGTGACTAAAATTCAAAAATTGCATATCCAGCGTAAATAACAAACGCACTTAAAGGAAAAAGAATTACATCTCTAGCTCTTTCCATCTCGGAGAACGACGTGTTCATAAATACAGACGGACATGGCTAGTTCGACTAGGCTGTTAA
Source organism: Drosophila ironensis (assembly GCA_021223825.1). Taxonomy (NCBI): domain Eukaryota; kingdom Metazoa; phylum Arthropoda; class Insecta; order Diptera; family Drosophilidae; genus Drosophila; species Drosophila ironensis. Next base: position 3,580,484 of record JAJJHQ010004318.1, on the reverse strand, counting down.
TCCTGATCAATACTTTGTGAGCCCGAAACACTTTCCTGTTACATACGTTTTCACATTATACCACTTTTACTCGTATCTTAAAGAACATGGTATAAATAATTTTTGGCAAAAGTATTTAGCAAATATACACCGAATTAGTGCACAATAGACAATAGCAGGGAATATGCAAACTGGTAAGACAGTTTGAGAAGTATAAACTCAATTTAAAAAGCCAAGATGCAATATTTAAATGTTCGTAAACATAATACGCGTAAAGCAACGAGAGTCCTACCTAAAAACACCCAGTACTTTGCTTACTTTTCTAGAAATACCCATGGATTTTATAATTACACTTCTTAAACACTTCTAAGTCGCTTTGATGGCTTTGCATTGCCACAATTCCTCGCAAATAATTGCATATTTTTGCCCCCAGTCGGATTACCATTAAATCCCCCATTTCAGCACTTTGACTCTTCATTATGCGCTGACAATTACCCGCGAGTATCCAAGGCAATTCATCGCCCGGCACTCGTGTGCGATTGCCATTGCGAACTGCAATTGCAATTGCAGCTGCGATTGCGACGGCGACTGCGACTGCGAATGTGAAATGCATTTTTCAACACTCGCGCGGTGGAAAAGAAAACTTCCTCTGGCGAAGAGAAAACCTGTTAATTATTAACAATTTTGCCGGCCTGCTGCGTGTCCGTAATTAGTTGCATTTCCATTGAAAAGCTGCAGCAATTAAAAAATAAATGCAATAAAGCCCGACACACGCATTGGCAACTGTAAAGTGTTGCCAACTTAGCGTACAAAATTATGGCAAACACCCCGACCCGCGCGACCCCGCGGATGTCCGGGACGGCCCGGGACAGATCCATCAAAAACGCATAGACGTACTCGTACTCGTACTCGTACTCGTGCTGCTGGTAACTCGAGGAAGTTGCCACATCTCGGCCGCGTCGAAAGGCCCGGCAATTAAATTCGAAATTGCACTGCAACGGAATTAATTGCAGAGTGTCATAAAGCCGGTATGCAAAAAGGTTCGCGGCCCGATGTGTGGGAAGTGACCTGATTACGGTCGAAGGAGCTCCCTGTAAACGCTTCAGGGACTGCTGTAATTACTCGCTAATGTATGTTCTTCGCCCGGGTGTGATGAGTTGTAATAGCGGGGATAAAAGTTTATTTCCCCTTTTAAACAACGCCAATTGCCGTGGGTCTGCATGAGGAAATGTTTCAAACCACTTGAGCTGAGCTGCGAGCCCCTGCAAGCTGCAGGTATGGCAAGTTGTCTCCTAGAATCTCTGCCAGGGTCTGCTTCACACACATCTTTACGCATAAACACTTGGCGATTTCTTCGCAGCAAATTGAACTGCTGAACTGCTGGCAAGGGGAGGGCGGGGAACTGCTTGCGAGGCCGCCCACCGGGCACCACCCACTTGCCACTTAAGCGCTGCATGCAAAGCAATTTGGCCCGAACAGCTGCGTCCTTCCAGCGAGCGCCACGTTCCACATTCAAATCGAAGCAAATCCCTCCGCAAGTTTATGCAAAAACCAAAAAAAAATAATTCAAATGAAAAGCAAAAAAGGAAAGCGGAAAAATACAAATAATAAAGTTCGCTTGTCAGTTTAGCAGCCATTTTGCGGTTCCACGGCAAGTTCCCCGGCCTGCCACATCCCGCTTTTCCTGCCATTTTCCTTCCGCCCCCCCGAGGTTCGACGAATGCTTTGCATTTGCCCCGCCACATCTTTTGGTGCTTATCCGCAATTTCTTTCCGCTTCGTGCTCACCTTCCCTGCGAGACATAAACTTTTTTATAGCACCCACTGTTGTCTTTTCCGGGCGCTCTTGATAAATCTGCCTCAATTTGCCATATCGCGGGGGCGTGGCAGCCCTCGCCGCCCTCGCAGCCCTCGCTGGCCTATTGCCCACCTTTCCCGCCCCCGGACGCTCCTCCGCTCACTTCATGAAAGACAAGTTTTATGTCAATTTTTTCTGCTTACTTAGTGGGCGCAGTTAGTTGAAGGGGGCAGGGCAGGGCAGGGCAGGGCAGGCCGGGGCGGACGGGCTTAAGTCCGATTTAGCCCTCATTACGGCGGAGCGGGGGCGGGCTTTGCTTTATTACAGTTTAATTAAATTTACCCCCGGCCGGAATCGGTCCTGGCCGCGTCTTGCTCTGCGGCCAAACGACTCAATTACGCAGTTAATCGTAAAAAAATCCTTGCACTGATTTGTTGCAGCTGAAACCGAAGCGCACGCAGGGTGGCCAGGGTGGTGGCCATGGACGCATGTTTGGGCCATAAAACGGCGGCTATTATTGCTCTTCGAGAGTTTGGGAGTCGGGATTTGTGAGCCGGGATCCGGGATGCGGGATCCGGGGTGCGGCTGCTCCTGCTCTGGTTATCCTGGCATCCTGCGTGGCCTCAGGTGCGCGCACTGGCGAGTTGATCCATTTATGGCCATCGTTTGGCCTTTTTCTACGATTTTGCTGGCATTTACCTTTTTTCCTGTCGTTTCTTCATCCAGCTACTTTTTTTGCACCCCTCGAGAAGGTGATGCATGTGGCATGATGGGACTACCAACGCTTGGAAACCATCTCCTTTGGGTTAGATTTACAAGCGTGATATACAACTTGTGGCCACACCTTTTCAACTACCTAATTGGCTAAAAATAAAGGCATTTCATGTCGTCAGTATCAAGCATTCGATCAACCTCTGGCATCGCCTTGTACATCATTTAAGGGATATGCGGCTAAGACGCTACATGACCACAATGAATGGAGCTCCCTCGACTGCTCGGCTGTATTAATTTGCCCTGATGCGGCTGCTGGACGAGATTTACGAGCGAATCTCATGGAAAATGCAGGCTGGCGGGCCAAGCAAACCCTTTGTTAATCAAAAGGACACACGTGGCCGGGTGGCTCTCGACTTGATTACACTCAAGGCTCGAGCAATTAAGCGTATCCTTGTCCGTGTATCCGTTTCGGAGGCCATAAACCCGGACACCAATCAAGAGCCTCTCGACCAGGCTGGGGCACGTTCCGAGCGGCAATACCTTGGCCCCGGTTCCGTCTGAATACTCTCCTCCACCTCCGATCCCCCGAAAAGTCAGCTAATGCTTCCGGAGAAGTTGTTTGCCTTTCGGCTGCGGCAAATAAAGAACCACTAAGCCATTTTAATTTGCTTATGCAAATGCCGAGTTGTTTACTTTTTGACACATGCGCGACTGTCATAATTTAGCTTCCGCTCGGAGTCCTTTATGCAAATTAGGGGCCCTGACAATGCTAATCCCTGCTAGCTGCTGCAATTATGAAACTAAACAAACAAACCAAACGGCGTGCAAATGTGCCAGCCGTTCGCCGGCATCGGAAAAGCAAATGGAAATATCAACGGGAAGGTGGTGCGGACGGAGTTATTTATGGGAGAGGTTAAAAGGATTGCGCCATTCAATTTCGAGTTGCATGTATGTAGCTGAGATCGTTTTATTGTCTCACTGCCGAAACCGTATTCAAAGGGGCTCCATAATCGATAAATAAAATTCATCGGTATCGCCCAAAATCGCGTTGCGAAACAAGCTGGGGTTCAACAAACCCCCAGACATACCGGCCCGCCCTTTGGCACCTCCTTCCCGCTAATATCCGCCAATTAAAATAAATAACATTAGGACGGAGTTAAATATCTAAAGCACTTCATCGGCCCTGCAGCCGCGCCAGGACTTGGGCCAGGCTCGGCCCACTTGGCTATTTCACACCTTATTTATTGACCATTTATTCGCACTCGGCTCGCATTTCGTGCGCTTTCGGCATTTATGTCAAGCAGTCGAAAAAGACCAAAAGCCGGGCCGCGACTGCAGATGCGGCGTCTCCGATAAGTTCTCCGGGGGCTGGCCACACTGGCCCACGGTTGGGGCCCAGGACCTGGACCTGGACGCGAATCTGGCCAAAACAGGCGGCAACCGGCCGCACTCGCAAGCGTTAATGTGAATTATTAATAAGACAAAAGGCAGCGGCAGAAAGCGGCGGCCTTTGATGATGCCCAGGCTCTCAATCGGATCTCCTTTTGGCCAAACAAAAAAAACGAAGAATACCCACGACTGCAAGCTTGCACTGAGAAGAAAAAGCTGCTTGTAAACTAGATTTTTTAACTTTAAAAATAAAATGATGTACAAGTATTACGAATACAACTTAATTTTATTCCATTTTCAATTCATTCCATTTTCATCTACCAAAAGTTTAGCATTTTCAATTTGTGGGCAATAGATAACATTTAAATGCATTCAAATAAAAAAAATGTTCCAAATAATCTTTAGCTTCATCCAAATCCTTTCACATTTACTATTATTTTGATAATTTGTTGCCTAAGAAAATACTTCGAAGCTCCATTCATATATTACATATTTTAATTGATTTTTGGGGTCACGATTAATTCCAAATACATGCAAAATGGTCCGATTAATCGTATGATGCTTAGCCAATTTTTGGCCATATTTCCGATATTATCAAGGCCAAGAAGAAACACATTTTCAGAAGAAAGTTTAGCATACCTCAGCCAAACTTATAAATGGGGCAAAAGATTTTACAAAATATCAACTTGGTTCGGACTTCCTGATCCATTTTACCTTCGCTGAGGTACCTGTAGTTTAAGTAGAATTTATTGAGTAATATAGCAAATAATTTAGCTGTTCTTGGTTCCATGTTGGGGTGCTTTTCGGCCAGTGCATCCCGATTTGGATGGCAACCTTCGAGCTTCAGTTTTCAGCTCCAAGCCGGCGGTCTAATCAAGATGGCGCACAATTGCAGCGGCGTTCGCTGTTTGGCGCGAAGCAAACTAATCAGGCGGTGAGATTTAAAAATTAACGTGGCTCAAAGGCGAGGAGCTGCTGCTCCGGGTTTCCACTGCGGCAGAGCCTCCACGGTGCCATGGAGAGGTACCCGCGGTATTGGGCCTCGAGTTTGGCATTGCAGTGAAAGTGTGTGCTCGGAATTGGTTGGTTGTTTTTGCGGCTTTTGCTCTCCGAGCCCGTTGATTTAGGCACAATGCCGATAAGCAACGGCGAACACATTAAAAGTGCATAAATCAATGCGATAAACATGATTTGCCGCATGTTTTATTGACTATTGTTACACCGCCGGAGCGAACACCTTTCCTCCGGAACCCCCATCGAATCTCTTCGAACTGCCTTGCCTTTCTGGCTTTCTGTGACTGCCAAAACGCTTTTTCTTGCCGGTTGTTATTTGCCAGCACGATTGTGGCCCACGGGGCTATGCCATATAAATATGATGCGGTTCCTCGGCTCGTCAATTGGGTGAATCTGTGCTGCATTTGTTTGTTCGAAGGGGGGAATGCCATTGGGGATTGGCTGCAGTAATTTGGATCTCTTAGATGCACATTAATTGGGCAAACTGTCGGTAATTTTTATCCAAATTCCATGGTTTTTTATTTGGAAAATTCATTGATTTCCCTATCGTCTGTTTCTTTGTTATTTTGAAATTCCCTCACTAGTCTGCAGCTCCTTGCACAGCCCCGGAGATGAAATAAACAACATGCCAACGTAACATATTTGAGTCCACATGACCGTGCCTCAAAGTCAAAAGGAAAGAAAAGCCACTTGATGATGGTCGAGTGTCCGTATGAAAAGCACTCGAAAGATTTTTCCGCGACTGGCGCGCAAATAAATTGAAAACTCGTTAAAAATCCATAATGCTTGAGGCGGCACTCTGAAAATGCGACTGCAGCCGGAAAGGCTTTTCGTTTTCCATTGGCTTCGATTCAATTCGATTTGATTCCATTCCACTTTATCGCCGCTGCCGCCGGGCCATAAATCTGGCAAGTGGCTTTCCCAGTGCACTTGCTTAATTAATAATTTTATGGCATTTTAATGGCCGGCCTAGCCAGCAACAGCGAATTAATCAACAGCGTGATCCATTGCGCCAGCCGGCCGGACGACCACTCCACTCCGGAGTGGACTGCAGGGCAGGGCCGCAACCTCGGGCCCAGCCAGCCACTGATCCGGTGGGTCCACTCGCCGATCCATTGATCTTGTGCGCCGCCACAGCCACAACCACAACCACATCCACACCAACAACCACCTCCACCTGCAACCTGCCACCCAAAAGTTAGCCATTCTAGGCGCGTTTATCAGCGATAAATCTCTTTGTGTTTGCGCCGGCGCAAGTGAATTGAATTGAATTAAATTTTAATTAATTTTATCTGCACTCTGTGCCAAACACGCAGCATCCACCGCCCTCAAAATCACTTCCCGTCGATCGGTTGTAATTGTGGAAAATTGAAAATTACCCCCTCCCGTCCCCCGTTCACCGTCCCGTGGCATCTCTGGTGGGGGGCTTTGCTTTGATCTCCTTCCTTCTGGTTTCTGTTCGATCGACCAATGGAATTTCTTTAAGCAAATCGACGCCATGCTTAAGCATTTTGGCAGTAAATTTCAAAAGAAATTGATAATATTCATTATGCCATCTGCCATTTTCCGCCTCCGCCTCCGCCCTGCCTTTCTTTTCCTGTTTTCCTTAGCCAACGTTCAATGGCAACAATTTGCGTAAAAATTTTACGACTTTGTATTTTACGATGAATTCCCATCAACTTGTTGGGGGGCGACTGCTTTTCATTTTGGCTCTGCGAAGCGGATTCATTGTGCAATTTTTGAGTCATTCCCAGTGCGTCAATGGGTGGGAATAGGTATTCTTTATAATCGGTTTTTCGTACGAGTACATGCAGCTTTCTTGATCAGCATAAACAGCCGAGTCGATCATACCATGGCCGTTTGTCCATTTGTATGAACGCCCTGATTTTGGAGAATATAATAGATTGAGAAAATATAGTCGCATATTCAGAATTGTGTGATACCAGTTCAGCACCAGTTCGTTTTGAAATCGGCTATCAGGCCCCTAACCCCCCCAAACTGCATAATTCTGTGGCCTCCACAGTTTTAGATTTAGAAGTACAAAATTTGGATATTACATTGGTAGAGCCAAAATCTGCCGGTTAAGGCCACTTTCGCCCTTGCAAATGACAAAAATGTGTTGCGCCCAAAAGCTTCTCTCTCCATAATGTTTATCCGTGTTCTGCAAATCAGTTGGAAACTGAGAATCTTTTTTGCTCGTTTTTTTCAGAAATTAGGAATACTTCTAAACTCAATTTGGCTTTCAACATAATCACACTTTCTAGGGTCGATTTCAAAGCCTTGACCGGCAAACGGCTGGCCCGGCCAATGGGCTTTCTAACCCAATTCAAATGTCATTTAAATGTCAAAAGTGCTCGCCTCAATTCGATTTGTTAACAATGGAAATACATTTGCGTGGAGCCCGCTTGCGGGGCTGCGAGGCATTCAGACAACAGAAATCAGCTCTCAATCGCAGACGAGTCGTTGAATGTTGAAACAAATTTGCGCTTAAATTGTCAATATGACGGGGGACCTCGATTTGAACCCGCCCCCGGGAGCCGCCCCCCCAGCCGTCCCAGCCGAACGAAATGAACATGAAAAGCGCCGCTAATTGTCAAAAATTGTTGGACATTTTGCCGGTGCCCGTGCGTGTGTGGATTTATCTTCCGCTCGCCGGCCGGGCCAAATCAATTGGCTAAATGTGTGGGGTCCGCGTTGGGCTAAACGGTTGTGCTTTGATTTCCAAACTTTTACTTCACCGCTGTGGGAGGGGTGGGGCTGGGGGATATTGCGTGACAGTTTGTTGAATAATTTACGAATTCACTGGCCCCTGAACCGGGACACTTTGAATGGGTTTCTCTGGGTACTTTTTCGAACCCGTCTACAAACTTTTTCCCAATTTTACTATTATTTTTTGTTATTTTCACGCGCACCTAAACACACGCAACAATTTCGGGTATCTAATTGTGCGCATAACTGTGCCTGCCTGGGGCACCAGGGGAAAACTATTTACATAAATGTGGAAATAATTAAACATGACACAAAAAGCAACGGCCAACCGCTCACTGCTCGCGCACCGAGGGAAATTTTCGGGGCGGCAATTAGTTGGTTTAAATGCCGCATAAAAGCAGGGCCCAGAAAGCTTGTCAATTACGCGTAAAATGTCCCATCCGTTCGCCGTCAACCCCAAGGCATCCCATCCATCCACCGATCTCCGATCCCCGAAACCGGGCGAAGCGATCCCAATGCGCATGCGCAACGCAGTTGGCTAAACTTGGCCCAAACACGGAATCTGATATGGTGGCCAAGTGTATATTTGCGTTGTCGGGGAGCATAATAATTTTAATGAACGGTTCCGTCTGCCGCAGCGATTGTAATCGTGCTTAATAATATTTACAGAGGTAATCTACCCGAGCGATGATGGCGCAAGGTGTCGCCATCGATACGAAGTCAAAAGATCACTGGCAAAATAGGAAGGTTCAATAAGGAAACAACAAATAATGTTAGAAGAAATTTATACTCAGATCTCCTATTCCTAAAGTATGTTACGGAAGAACTATATCATAGGAAGAACTATATCAAAGCTCTACAAAAATATTAATAGTTGCTTATGCTATTTTTTTTCGGTGCTCCTATTCGATTCCCTCCCAAGACAAAAAATGTAACCATAGATAGAGCGTACCCCAGGACTACCTGAAATAATTGCCGGGCAGCTGCGGCGACCATCGGAAAATAAGGAAGGAAGGAAGGCTCTTTGGGGCGTTCTGCGGTGGCACACAAAAGAAATAATTTGGCGTTGATTGCCATGTACGCGGCCCTGTGGTCAACACCCAAATTTGACACCACAGGTCCCTTTCCTCTGATAAATTGTGAACGATAAGTCCGATAAAGGGCCAACCAAGTGACCAAAACTGTATACTTTTCGTTATATCATGGGATCAATGGCAGCGCACCGAAAAACATAAAGCGACCCATGGATGGTCAAGTGTTGCTTAATAAACGCAGATTACTCTAATTAACTGCCCCTTATTACAAATTAAATATAAAGTTCGGGGGGCATATTAGAGAAACGGTTATTTTTGAAATTATTCAGATCAAGATAGTTTATTGAATTAAAAAGATGGCTCTGCTAATGCTGCAAGGCTTTCGAAAATGTAGCTGCTACTAAATTTTGTATATTTCCAATGTAACTATTTCTGCGACACAATGAATGGAAATTTTAGGTGTGTTGAGCTACAGGAGTATTTATTTGTCTCAATGATGAATTAAGTTCTTCAAGGTACAAATAGTATATTAAGTTTGTGAAAATGTATGTCAAAGAAAGAAATTTCCGACCACACAAAGTATATAGACTATTGATCAGTATAGCCATGTTCGTCAGTCTTTCCGTTTGTATCTATGAGCACGTCGTGCTAGGAAATGGCATGAACTAGATACTCAAAGCCTATTGATTTAGGTTCGTACTATGTGTATGCAGATCGTGCAAATATTAATTTTTGCCTTGTTTTTTGTTGTTTCAATCATTTATAATATTAGTCCTATTAATTATTGTTTTCATTAAGAGTTACAATGCAATTTTCCTCTTCCCTGCCAACCTCGACTTCCTTGGAATCCTTTCGAGCCTCTTGGCTCTGAAACCTCCCAGCAGGCCAAGACCATTGACCAGCACTTGCTACGAGCGCTTGCTTTGATTCACTAGGATGTGGCCCTTGGGAGACGGGCCTCCTTTTGCTAACCGCAAAGGATAATAAAGATTCCAAGTTAAAAGCGGCGCGCGCACAGTAGCCTTTGGGTACCGTTAGTGGGCTACCCGAATGCCCCGTTATTTCCGATAATTTAGCGGCTAAATTCAAACAGGACGCAAACAGGACATCTGGGAGGCGGCTAAGAGGGCAAGCTAGCCCTCCCTGCGCCCGCAGGCCAAATAAAATGAGCTGAGCCCTCCGCCTCCAGAACCTCCAGACAATGAGGCCCCGAGCGAAGTCATTAATAAACAAAGAGCCCATAAGTAAATATCCTTTAAGGATATGCCATGTGTGAGGCTACAGCTGCGGTCATGCGAATAGCTATCAGAATTCGTAAGAAAATATGTTCAGGGCTTACTTGAAAGATGTTTGGTAAATATCAATGATGTTACAACTTGTGGAATTGAATCCAATTAAAATCAAATGCTTTTTGCTCTGGCTTTGTTATTTGTCTTTGTTTTAATTTTATTTAATCATTTGAAAAACGTTACAATCGCAAAAATGTTTCCTCGAAGGGAAATTTCTATGCCCATGCGACAATTGTTTTTAAAATTTTTTAATTTAAGCAAGGCGACCATGCAAGCCATGTGTATAAATTTCGGGTGAATTTGTTGAGTGCTTCTTAAAGAGATATTTATTCTCTAAATATCTAAGACACAAAAACTCTCAAAGGTTAGTTTTAATTGGATCATATATGCTCTTACCCAACCCTAAATACAAGCAATTCAAAATTAAGGTGGTCTGAAACCCATATGGAGTGCAATAATTGCTATTCTTTCAACCGCGACTGTGCGTGCCTTGCAGCAGAGGGCATCATAAAAATGCCAGGCTTATTGCCAGCCATATTTATGCATACAAATACATAGTATCCGGGCATAAAAAGTGCCACTTTGGTTTTCGATTCCCAGTTCGCAGTTCCCAGTTGTCGGCTTGCGATTTGTTTTGTCTTCCGCTTTTTGTCCGGTTGGCGATGTTTGTGTTTGGGCCCGAGTCCTGTCACGGCAGACAACAGGAGACAAAGCGGCGTCGTTTTGTTTTGCACACACAGTGCCCGAGAAGAGATTCCGGCCTCAAGTCTTGACTCCTCAAGACCGGCGCCCAGCGGGATTCTGGCCGAGACCGACCACATGTTGACAATGGGCCTCTCCCTGCCCCGGCCGCCCCGAACAGGTGTGAAGCGACGGGCATGTGGGTGCGGCTGTTGCTGCAACTGTCCCCGCATTTATTTTAAATATTATTTTGGCAGTTCGGCTCCCTAATAAATGAAATTCGTGTTTCATTGTTTGCCCTTCGACAAATTGTTTCCGCTTCTGCTGCGTCACTGCTGGGTTATTAATTTGCGAAATTATGGAGAAACTGCCCATCATACGAGTATTGGATGTGCATTTTTCAATAGAGATTTGCATATGCAATCCAACAAATGGCTAATAGCTGATACAGATGTATTATTTGCAACAGTTTTTGCTCGTTTGGCATTGTCCAATCCGTTTCCGAAGCCAAACAAATGACACCTTTAATCATTGCATATTAACGGACTAAGCCCTGGCCGAGACCCGCACTTGGGCCGTCTGATTTATGGCCCAGACAGCGACACCCAACCAAAAATAACCCATTAACCAAATCCGCATTTAATAAATGCCAGCAGCCAGCAAAAGGGGTTAGGATCGCTGGCGAGGAGGGACTCAAAGGTGGAGGCCCCAAAGTTGGCAGTTACAAGTTACAAGACCAGCGAATTAATCACGCCGACGACTGCGACTGCGAGTGCGACAGCGCGACGTGGTTGATGATATTGGTCGACTGATGCTGACATTGAGGAGCTGCCAGCCGCACAGGCCATCAGTTAGCCGGCCTCCAAGCATCCAAGTATCCCCACTGTGCCGGGGGCATCAATCTGCGGCCGAGTCGCGGCTTTCGGGGCATGTGACACGTGTGGAATGCAGCCAGAAATCGGAATCAGAAGCGTTGACATGACAACTCGAGATGCGAGTGCCGCGATAAGGACAACAGCTTTCTATGGCACGAGCATGGAAAACCTCTTTGGACCCCTATGATGGTCTTGCCCAATTTTCGGCCCCCCGACCTGAGTACACAGAAAAGTTTCAAAGACTCGATACGATTACAATTCCACCTTTAAATAAAGTTTGTTGGCGGCTTTTCTCGCCGTGCAATCCGCATCCACGTCTAATCTCCGGTCACGCAGTCAGCACCGAACTCAACTTTGACTTGTTTTCACGCCATTGTGATCATGTTGGTGACTCGTGCGCTTAATTTCAACAATTTCTACGGCCCGGCCGGCGATGGATTACCGAAAATGCAATTGAAGTCTCCTACTATACTTGACTCCGAATTGAACCGCGACCGGGACGGTGGCATTGATTGATTGGCCATCGGTTATGGCGTTTCGAAAGAGCTTTTCACTCAACTCTTGTTAGCCGTAATGGATCGCCGGGCATTACGTAAATTCGTTTCTTGGTAAATGATGCTGACAAGGCATTTGATTAACACGATTAATTGCTGATAAAAATGTCTGACAGTTTGTTTTCTCCCCGCTGGAAATTTATTGCCCACTACCGGCGATACTCGTACGTGCAGCAGCAGTCCCCAAAAGTGTTACAGTGGACATCCATCCAGTATTTGCATATAACTAACTCCGCAATAATCGAGAATAAATTGGGAAAGCTGGGAGCAACTGATTGCTAGGGATTCATCATCGCAAAGCAGTCCAGATGTGCCGCTCACTCGTAGCTGACTTTACACGGACATAATTCCATCATTTTGCATTGAAGATAGTCAATTTCCACTGTAATATATTAATTGAAAAATCCCATATTCCCCCGCAACAGCCCCGCCCGCGCTCCCCTTCAATTTATTATGAAAAATGCATTTCTCATCGCGGCTTCCGCATAAATTCATCAGTGGCCATGTCATTTGTCCAGCACCGCTTGGCGCCATTCGGTGGCCAGTGCACCGGCAACTCCTCCCATTTCGGGCTGGGCTCCGGGGACTGGGACTGGGACTACTGGGGACTACGTCCCTCCCGTAGAGGGAGCACCGCCGGCCACCCAGGACCCGGTGGGGAGGTCCGAACGGTGGCAGCCGGCAGGCAGCAGCTGTCAACTGTCGCACACGACTTGTCCTTGTCAGTCAATGGATTGGCATTCGCCCGCCACGGAGCTGGGGCCTGTGCCCATGCTTGTGCCTGTGGCCGTGGCACTTGGCTTTGAGCATTTTCTATATTAAACTTTCACATTTTTGACATACGGCGGCCAGTGCAATTGGTATGCAAATTGGCTCAGCAGCAAAACCAATTTTTGGCAACGAAAGGAAAAGCCGGGCTTAAAGGCTACCAAAGGGGAGAATATTGAATATTTCGCTGCATTCTCAAAGCCAATAGAGTGTGAATTCATAATCCTTTTGCATTTCACATTCATTTCCCGGTCGGAGAAAGGAAACTGAGCTGCAACCTCAATGGCATACAGATCGTAGCCCCTCACATTTGCAGGCGAAACAAGCAGAGAAAATCAAAAATAATTTCATGCAAGCCAAGACGAATGTTCCATTCGGGTACCGGGTACTTAAGACAGCTCGGATAATTTCATATTTGTTAAAAAACAAAGGCGGGCGGCGCAGAGAAAACCGAAGCCTGAGAGTGAGAAGCGAGCCAAACCGATCTTCCGCTTAGCGCGCAGTCACAGATACTTATTCTTTAAGATACTCGACGGAGGCACACACATGTGGCATCGTTTTACACGGGATGCGTGCAGTGGTTAAAAATTGGGCAGAAAGCGTGCTTAATTGTGAAGAAAGTTCCAGCGGGGAAATTAGATGAGACCGAAACAGAGCCCGACCGGGGCTCCCAGGCCCCGGAGAAGCGGACCAAATTGCCGGGGAAATGACACTGGGCACGCCCACTGCCTGGCATGAAGGCAAGTGCACGGAGGCGTGAAGTAAGAAAGTGTGAAAAGCCACACACATCCATCGCCGGGGCATCAGGATGTGTGAGCCTTGTGGTTAATCCCATTTCAGGGATATCACAAACGGAGCTGGGTAATTTTAGTAATATTAATTGCATGCCCCGGATGAATGGAATTTCTTCGTCTTTCCGCTTGATTGACAGCCGTAAGAGGAAAATGTAAGCCAACGCGCGTTTTGTTATCTGTTTGGGGGACAAGGCACTGCAAAAAGCAGAGTTTGAGATTGCTTGGGTTGGTAATCGAGGCTGCAGCAGCCATTTTCCTTGGCGTACAGTCTGGTTTTTGTATCGTCACTCGCTGTGGGCGTTGCTTGAGCTCTATCTCCATCGCAGCCTCATTGGCACTGATTCGTTCAGCTCGCCAAAAGCTTAAGCCCGACAAGAGCGAAATACCAACAAATTGGAGCCTCTGCCGGCAACTCGTTTTCGGCCAAGCAGAAACTGGTTTGCAGCCAGGCATTGCCTCTTTTGGGTGGCTTCTCCTGGCCATGGGCCTGGCTCTGGCTGTGGCTCTGCCTCGTTTTGGAATCAGCATCAGCAGCTCTTTAGCGCTCGTTGCCCAAACCAAAGTGTTGGACCAGACCTCCGCCTCGACCCCGGCTCGAGTGCCAAAGGAAACCAGATCGCAACCAGTTGGATGTAGTTGCCTTTGTTGGCCCAGCTTTGAGTGGATCTCTTTGGGGCTCTGCCCACTTTAAAGGCCGGTTTTGGGCCGAGGTGGAGTGAGTGGCCTCGCAGAATGCCAAACGATGATCCACCGACGGGATTTGGCTCCGCAAACAATCCAATTGAGTCTAAACAATATCTAAACAATAGCCAAGCTCAACTGGCTTTCACAAGCCCACAACCGAGTGTAATCCCCAGCTAAATCAATCTATTATCCATCCGTAGCGAGCGTTTAAAATCACTTTGCTGCCAAGAGATCGAATGTTTACCCAAACTGACACTCTCCGCTCGCTTAGCAACCTGTAATTTGCCATGTAAAATCGATAATCATTGGCAGCATTTGTGTGCCGCCCACATAACGGCCTTAATCTGGGCGTGCCGCGGTCGTGGGGCTGTAAAATTGTAAACAAAATGATTTGCCATAAAATTATCATAATACCGCTCGAAATGCGCCAACAACATGTTGTCAACGGCTTGGAGCTCCGGCCCCGGCATCGAAAACCGAAATCCAAAACTGAAAATACAGCCGACATCCCAGAGATCCGGCCGCGGGCTCTCTGCCATCAAAAGTGTCCATAAATTCTGGCCCACACACAATCGAACTTTGGCAAGGCCCCCCCCCAAATCCAATGCCTTCTTCCACTTTGAAAATCAAACTCCAATTTGGGGCCGTAATTATGAGCGAACAGCAGCGGCCGAAAAAATCGAGATGAGCTGGAAAATTTACATGCAAATCGGATTTTGGGGAGTTTTCGTGTGTGCGCTGTGCTGAGCTGTCGATGGAAAAAATGCCCGACACATAGCCGGCAAACTGCTTGCCGCATGCAACATCAAAGTGGAAATTAAATGCGCGGTAATTTGGCAAAAGGCTCAAAGGATGCCGGCCGTGGCATACACTCGTAAGATTGCGGCCCCAAGCTGGGGCAGAGGGGAGCGAGGCGTCCAGTTGCCTTTGCCAAGTTGCCGCCAAACGTGTACAGGTTTTGTTCCTCCTTCGGCCAGCAAACTTTGTGATTACTGATTGAAGTGAAGAGCTGAGAAGCTGCAGCTCCGAGGCCCTGCACAGAGATCTACTACAAGGAACTACCTCTCTTTATTCCCTAAACCCCAAATATTTGTATAGGGTTTTTCCAAGTTTAAGGATGACACATCTCCACTTAGGAAAACTTATTCAAATCAAAGTCTTGGCAGCTCCAAGCAATACATTTTCCTTTGGTTTTCTCTGCGTGTACGATACTCGACTCCAATCAGCAGCACTAAATTTGCGAATTTAAATTGCGCCCTGAGTAGTTTTCATTCGGTCAACACATCAACGGTTGATAACTCTGTTTTGCAACGCTGGAGGAAACACAATGAGAACTATTGATTAAGACTACTTAGGCCCGCTTTTGGCCTTTGTTTCCCCTACTAAGCGATATGCCCTGCCAATTGCCGGTCCTTCCTGCAGATGGCATGCGTAAGAGCCTGATTTAATTGCCCGCATCCATATCGGAACGGATCGGAGCCAGATGAGCACTTGGCATGCGAGATGTGCATTTCACCAATAAAAGCGCTAATACATAACTTTTATGCAACGCCAGCCCGGGGCCAACCGGGGCAGGTTACACCGCGCACTCGTAATCTACGGCGGGTCTCCTTCGGGGCCTGTCAGATTTGCTGCACACGAAGTGATCTCCTAGTGCAAGAAGTCGTTACAAGGCTTCCAAGCCCAAGCGGCCGGTCCCGCATGCAGGGGGAGGAGCAGAGCCCTGGGCGAGGACTCCCCGAGGTGTGAAATCGTCTTGTCATTTGCCGTAAGTGAGCAGCAGGAATGCCTACTAAGTGGAAGGCTACAGCCGGCACAGTGGAGCGGGGTTACGCGATTACCTGCTGCTTAGAATTGACCCGCGATTTGTAAAATAACAACAAATTAAAACCAATGAATGTTGTTCCCCAATATTAAAAAAAACGTTACCACGACATTTACATTTTTATATTGCCTTATTAGTTTAAATGAAATCATGACGTTTCCGATTGGGCTGCTGTTCCAGAGATGTTTGCAAGATGATGTATTGTGTTGCTGAATGCTTCCTTGATCATTGGTTGTGTAAATTCTGGGGCTTGATTTGTGTATGGGCTGGAATATTTCATATTAAAAAAGGGATAAATTAGAAACCGGTTTCGACGATAGTCTTTTCACGACAAGCCGTATTGCCATTTTATCTTTTAATATTCACCTCCTGAGTGTTGCAGTGGATCCGGGGAATATTCAAGTGTTCAAAGTTGGGGGTGTAGAGTACAAAGCGATGGTTACAGGTTAGGGGGTTTCTTTAGGGTTAATGTGACCAACTGTTAGGGGGCTTCTTTAAGGGTAATTGCGACCAACTAGGAGTATCTAAGGGGCTGTTGCTTCTGTGGTTCGGTTTAAGGTTGTAGTTGTATTATGATGGTTTCTTCCATAAGCCCTGCCATATACTGAAATCCAGTTTGGAGTAATACCTCATCTAGGTTTAAACGAAAATAGACTCGTATTACTTACCGTTTTTGTTTTCTTGTTCAATTTTTTTTGTTTTTTGTTTTTATCTATAATCCAAACTTTCTACTTAAAACTAACCGAAAGAAAAAATTTATAACTATTTTTTTTGCCGAAATAAATTGAGAATTTTTAGCTCATCCAGGATATGTGTTCCGTTGGAACCCTAGGTAGAAACTGAATGTTTTCAGCTCCGATCCCAGTTAGGTGGAGTTTCAAATTGGCATTTAAATTCCATGGGTTGCTTAGGTCTTGATTTGTTTCTAGGCTGAATAATTTTTGTAAGATAACTACAATTTAAAACCATTGAAGGTTGTCACTAGTTCCCATGCCAACTTCTAGCATACATCCTTAAATCCTCTAAAGACAGCAGTACTCGTATTTTTGTTTATTTTTCAACCTTTTCAGGAACGGATCGCTTCCTGAGGATTTCTTTTTTACAGGGCGTCCAATTTTGGCATGTTGGTAAACAATAATTGATAATTACAATTTTAAACATGTTTAATACATTTACCTACTTATCCAATGAAATATCCCGGAATAGAGGTTCTCTAGAGTTAATTCTGCTTTGATATTCATTATCCTTAGACAATGTCTTCTTTTTTATAGGGCTAATTTCTTCCCTCGTTTCAGGCCACGTGACCACTGTGCTACCCCACCAAGTAATCAGGAATGTGCTGCCCAGAGCCCAGTCAGTTGTCATGGACCAACCCAGAACACAACCGAACAGAACGGATCAGAAACAGGTAGAGGCAAGGGCGCAGGTTCTGGGACGTGGAAATGGGTGCGAGGCAAGTCCTGTTGCGATTTGCAACATTTTTATGATGATTTAGCATTCGCCCGCGGAGACAGCGCAGCGACTGCTGCATTGGCTCCTTCTGTTGCTGCTGCCGCTGCCGCTGCCGGGGAGATCTCCTCCGCTATATAGCCATAAAATCGTGTGACATATCCGCAATTTTTCAAGCTGCCCGCGCATGCGTCCAAGTGTCGAAGTCGGACTTAACGGCGCTCACCCGCTGCGAGCTCGAAAAGCCCCAACGCGGACCCACGGCTCCGATCCGTTCGCCTTCGCTGGAAAAGTGTCAAAGCAATTTGTTCAAGCAGCCGCGAATTTGTGTGGGCGGAATTTCGCAGAATCCGGCATTGGAAACGCCCCCGAAACCAGCGACGACAAACGCTTTCAATAGTCAGTCAAGTCACTCGCCGGCGATTGTTTTTCCCGGCGATAAGCATCTCGCCATCTGATTTTGCGGCCCACGCCGCCGGTTTGAGCTTGGTTTGAGCTTTTTTCGGTGGCCATTGGCAACTAATTGCCGGCGATAATGCCGCCAGATTCCCTCGATTTTGCGCCAAACTGCTGACAAATTATTTACGATATAATTTCGGTGGCCGGCTAGACAAATTACCATTTTCGGTTCGGCAATGCGAATGCGATAATGAATTATGTGACTAGTGTCTGGCATTTAATTACGCTGCGATTCGAGTGGCTGCCCCGAGTGGCCTTCGATAGTTGTGACCTTTCAAAAAGATGGTGAATTGAGCAATTTTCATTTCATGGTTTTGTTCCAATTCAAATTACAAGCTAGGCTAGGATTTCTATGTTTTGTAATTTAGTTCCTGTTTGTGGGATAACAATTATAAGCATTTTAGGTATAATTGTTGAAAAATACACAAGAAACAAAAAATAATTCAGTTCAGTTCAAAGCATAGGTGGTTCAAGGGCCTCGCCTCCTATGCGGGAAAATGGAACTCTGATCACCCGCTTAGGAGGCGAGGACTGCGGACTTAGCAGACTAAAAATTAGGTATCCAGCTTTTACCATTTTGAAGATATCTAGGATAGATATCAGGATAAAGAAAACAATTGAATGCTGTCCATTTATATTCGCAAGTTCATACGCGTCAGCTAGCAAATATTCACCCTAGTTGGCCAAGCTGGCAAGCTAGTTTGCATCAATTTTTCCCCAATATTGAAAAAACGTTACCGCGACATTTACATTTTTTTTATTGTCTTATTGATTTAAATGAAATCATGACGTTTTCGATTGGGCTGATGTTCCAGAGATGTTTGCAAGATGATGTATTGTGCTGCTGAATGCTTCCTTGATCATTGGTTGTGTAAATTCTGGGGCTTGATTTGTGTATGGGCTGGAATATTTCATATTAAAAAAGGGATAAATTAGAAACCGGTTTTGACGATAGTCTTTTCACGACAAGCCGTATTGCCATTTTATCTTTAAATATTCACCTCCTGAGTGTTGCAATGGGTCCGGGGAATATCAAAGTATATTGGGATGTATAGTACAAAGCGATGGTTACATGCAAGGGGGCTTCTTCAGGGATAATGCGACCAACTGTTAGGGGCTTCTTTAGGGGTAATGCGACCAACTAGGAGTATCTGAGGGGCTGTTGCTTCTGTGGTTCGTTTTAAGGTTGTAGTTGTATTATGATGGTTACTTCTATCCGCCTTGCCAAATACTGAAATCCAGTTTGGAGTAATACCTCATCTAGGTTTAAACGAAAGTAGACTCGTATTACTTACCGTTTCTGTTTTCTTGTTTAATTTTTTTTGTTTTTTTCTTTTATAGTACAAAGCGATGGTTACAGGTTAGGGGGTTTCTTCAGGTGTAATGTGACCAACTGCTAGGGGGCTTCTTTAAGGGTAATTGCGACCAACTAGGAGTATCTGAGGGGCTGTTGCTTCTGTGGTTCGTTTTAAGGTTGTAGTTGTATTATGATGGTTTCTTCCATAAGCCCTGCCATATACTGAAATCCAGTTTGGAGTAATACCTCATCTAGGTTTAAACGAAACTAGACTCGTATTACTTACCGTTTTTGTTTTCTTGTTCAATTTTTTTTGTTTTTTGTTTTTATCTATAATCCAAACTTTCTACTTAAAACTAACCGAAAGAAAAAATTTTTAACTATTTTTTTTGCCGAAATAAATTGAGAATTTTGAGGTCATTCCAGGTGATGTGTTCCGGTTGAACCCCGGGTAGACACTGAATGTTTTCAGCTCCGATCCTAGTTAGGTGGAGTTTCAAATTGACATTTAAATTCCATGGGTTGCTTAGGTCTTGATTTGTTTCTAGGCTACCTTAAGGTACAATGGTACAAATGGTATATTAGTTTGGGCAAATATAACAGGTAACAGGTAGAAGGAGACAGCCTGTCTCCATGAACACTTCGTTCTCGGGGGTGGTAAGATATAGGGGTGTAGTCCTTTTTGCGCTAGTCATGAATGCAGATCCAGCTTATATGAATTTTTTTCCACGCCCCTTTCTGCCTTCCCAATTTTTATAAAATTGTACATGCCTCTACATAACATACTTGACCATAACTTGAACAAACTAAGAGCTAGAGATAAAATTCAATATACCATGTACCTTAAGGTACAAACTTCGGATTGGGTCAGCAGATATGGTTTTAAACTTTAAATTTTATTAGTTCATAGGAGTGATTTTAGGAAATTTGTTCTTTAAACAAATGATGGCCAATTAAATTACTACTACGTTTCCTTACTCCTGTGAAATATATTTTAGAGAACTTGTAGGCCCAAACATTCGCTGCAAATCAAATTGTATCACATAGGCGGAGTTTGTAAGGTGTTAAGGAGAGTGAGAAGCCTGGTAGGTCGATATATGTACATATGTAGGTGGAGATGGGTGGATCTCATTTTTAAACAATTGATTACCCAATTAGATAACCCATCCCATGTTGTCCTCCTATTGTCAAATCAATTTAAATAGAATGTATCCTAAATAAGGTCGCATTAATTTCTCCCTTTTTATAGCCGGTTCTTTTAAAAAAGAGGAAACGCTGTAGTCGAGATTTTCTTTTCTTTAACCTTTTTTTTTTAAATAATTCTTTACATTTGTTGTTTGTCCACACAATCGGCACGTGCACATACACTTGTGTATGTATACACGTGCGAACGAATTAAAGTCAAAGAAGAGACGTATGACGTCAACAAGCATGTGCAACGGCTTGCCGTTGTCTAGGTAAGGGGTGGATAAATCTTTAATAGACCATATCTTCTATATTTATTGTCCGATCTGAATTTTGCTTTTAACATTTTGAAGATGTCGAACACCCTGAGGACCAGGATACAGGAAAACAATTGAATGCTGCCCATTTATTTTCGCAAGTTCATACGCGTCAGCTAGCAAATATTCACCCTCCATTGGCCAAGCTGGCAAGCTAGTTTACATCAATTTTTCCGCAATATTGAAAAAACGTTACCGTAACATTTACTTTTTTTATTGTCATATTAGTTTAAATGACATCATGACGTTTCCGATTGGGCTGCTGTTCCAGAGATGTTTGCAATATGATGTATTGTGCTGCTGAATGCTTCCTTGATCATTGGTTGTGTAAATTCTGGGGCTTGATTTGTGTATGGGCTGGAATATTTCATATTAAAAAAGGGATAAATTAGAAACCGGTTTTGACGATAGTCTTTTCACGACAAGCCGTATTGCCATTTTATCTTCAAATATTCACCTCCTGAGTGTTGCAGTGGATCCGGGGAATATCCAAGTGTTTAAAGTTGGGGTGTAGAGTACAAAGCGATGGTTACAGGTTAGGGGGTTTCTTTAGGGGTAATGTGACCAACTGTTAGGGGGCTTCTTTAAGGGTAATTGCGACCAACTAGGAGTATCTAAGGGGCTGTTGCTTCTGTGGTTCGTTTTAAGGTTGTAGTTGTATTATGATGGTTTCTTCCATAAGCCCTGCCATATACTGAAATCCAGTTTGGAGTAATACCTCATCTACGTTTATACGAAAATAGACTCGTATTACTTACCGTTTTTGTTTTCTTGTTCAATTTTTTTTGGTTTTTGTTTTTATCTATAATCCAAACTTTCTACTTAAAACTAACCAAAAGAAAAAATTTTTAACTATTTTTTTCGCCGAAATAAATTGAGAATTTTGAGGTCATTCCAGGATATGTGTTCCGTTGGAACCCTAGGTAGAAACTGAATGTTTTCAGCTCCGATCCCAGTTAGGTGGAGTTTCAAATTGACATTTAAATTCCATGGGTTGCTTAGGTCTTGATTTGTTTCTAGGCTACCTAAAGGTACAATGGTACAAATTGTATATTAGTTTGGGCATATATAACAGGTAACAGGTAGAAGGAGACAGCCTGTCTCCATGAACACTTCGTTCTCGGGGGTGGTAAGATATAGGGGTGTAGTCCTTTTTGCGCTAGTCATGAATGCAGATCCAGTTTATATGATTTTTTTTCCACGCCCCTTTCTGCCTTCGCAATTTTTATAAAATTGTACATGCCTACATAACATACTTGACCATGCCTCGGACAAACTAAGAGCTAGAGACAAAATTCGTTTTAAATTAGGTCCGTTAACTAATACGCAGATAATGTTCTTTCCAGACATGGCTATAGTGACTCGGCTGATCAACTTGATGCTGATCAAGAATATATACGGGGTCGGAGACGTCTCCTTCTGCTCTGTTACATACATTTGCACAAAGTTAATAATCCATTTGTACCTTAAGGTACATGGTATAAAAATAATTATACAATTGTATGATAATGGGGTATATTAGGAAGGCAACGAATCTGTGCCCGATTTACATTAAATTTTTGAATGAATTAGGAAATAATTAGTGCAGAGTCCCGGAGACCTGCTACTTATGCCGGTCCCCCTGTTTGCTGCTGAAAACATGGAAATCGCAATGCCCTTGCATAAGCATGCACCACTGTGCTGCATGATCCTGCTGACGCGATCGCCACGCTAATTGATAGACTGTGAAATTATTTAACAACGCCGGGAAAGTGAGCTGAGTGGCAAAGCTCTCCTGCGGGGGCCTCGGCCCCGAAAGGAGCTCCCAAGCGTGGCCAGATGGGTTTCGGCCCGGTCATCAAGCCGGCGGTCGGCACTTCGTTTGGTCTTGCACGAGAGCATTTGGGTTTGCCCCTGGCCACACATCCGCGGCCACATTGGGCCGCTAAAGTCTAAGTGAAAAGTGTTAAAAACCGCGACTCACGGCCGCCGGTTTGAAGACAAATGAGCAGCGCTTTTTGACATTTGCGAAATTTGAAATGTCAGCCGGGCACGGGAGGCCGCAGCTCTTGACGAAGGTCCCGAATGGGAGGTCCAGAGCAGGATCCAAATCGGATCGGGGATTCGGGGGCCGAGCTGCGGGGAATTTAAATTAAAACCCAGGTGAAAGGTTATTAATTTGCAAGTGGAACTGGGGCGTTGCTCGGCTCATTGTTAATATTCGGATCTCCACTCATTTGGGTTAATGTTGATGGCACTTTGACAGGAACGATGATGACGAACGCCGGAGGCGTTGATGCCTGCAATGTCCGACTTGCAGGTTATTTAATTAATAAGCATGGCTAGGGAAAGCTGGCGAATGCTGGAGTTAAAGATTCTCCAAACTTTCTAGAACTTTATTCTTTTCCTAGTTGTTTTCGTTGTTCTCTGGGCGTTTTGGAAACCAATCGATGGGTTCCGATTCGCCAGTTTTTGAGTATCTCAATCTCTGGAAGTCTCTGCTGCTGAAGTGTGAAATTCGCTTGACTAACTCGCGGATCGAAGTTGCCTTCGGTTGATCCCAGGCTGACTGGCCCTCGCCCTGGACCTGGCCCTGTTCCTGTCCCTGGGCTTGGGCTTGGGTTGGTGCGGGAATCTAGGATTGGTAGCCGGGCGAAATGGCAACGAGCCGTGGCCACCGCCACCGCCACTTGGCAACGGCGAGCGGGAAATTCAAAATTCAGCACGCACGACACACAAAATGCACGTGAACCGGGGGATGGTTGGGGGGGAAAAAATATAGGAAACTGTGTGACCATAACTCATGCGCAAATGATTCGATTTGGAGGCGTGCAAAATGCAGATGCCCCGTGCAGAGCTACCCAATAATGGGCAGCTGGATCTCTACCGAAGAAGCTGTGAAAGTTGCAACGCGACTTGCGGGAGAAAGAGTGGCAAATTCGTAGAAAATTGAATGCCACCTACCCATCATCGTCGTCGTCGGTAGCCGGCAACGCTGCGAGAGACAACATCTGACCACGTAGGCGGCACACGGATGCCGATGTGTAATTTTTGTGAATTTATTTTATTTGGCAGCAAGATGCACAAAGAAAAATTAAAGCCTATCAGATTTCAAAGTACACTAAACTGGTTCAAAGCATTGGCTATCCAGTCAAAATATATTTAAATTAAATCTTTTTATGGTCCATCAACATCCCCTTGATGGGGCACTTTAGGGGCGACGATTTTTCTGCAAGTGACTGTATAAATCGGCAAATAGCATCTTCAGCAATAGCAGCAGCGGCAGCACAGAAAATCACAGCAAAATAATTGGCAAGTGGTGGGAAAGATTTCTCCCTGGGCACTTCGTCTAATTGAAATTCCCATGCTCATCGCTCAGCGCCTCTAATGGCGACCCCAGCTGCCACACACAATCTGAATCTGGCCGGGCCAATTTGAGCCAAATCGCACAGCAACACGCACTTTTGGCCAGGCGCACGCACTGCCATGGTCTAGAAAAAGCCAAAAGGAGTGGGACCGGGGGCTGTGGCAATGGCAGTGGCAGGACTAAATGCTGGACTCCACTCTGCCTGTCTCTGGTTGCATTCAACGGCAATTTTCGGTGCTTTTAATTGTCAGTGCCGTCCCAGGCTCTCGTTACAGATCTGCTGCGATTGCGAAATGGTTCTCATGTGACCCGAGATTTTAATGCTGCTAACGAATTTTAATGGGCCACTAAATGATTTTAATTGTGCCACTGATGTTGGTCATAAGTTACATTGCCAATGGCCGGTAATTCTACTCGTAGATGGCGCTCTGCAGATATTTTCGGAAATGGCCTTTTTTAAAGGGCACGTAACGAGATAAAGTTCTGTTCGGACAATGTTGATCGACGTACAAGTATTTAGTGTTTATTTTGTTGCCTTAAACTGTTTAGTTCAGCTTTTAGATTGTGTTACCCATAGATATTGGTTTTTGTTACCAGTTGAGCATTTAAATACCTTATACCAATACCTTCCCCTTAAAACTGGAACCAATTGAGATGTTTTGAATAGCAATCAATACGGAACCTGCGAGCACACTCTCCTTACAATCAATATGATAATGCTGAACTGCCTGACCATCTAGGGTATAACCAACTGAACCGACACAATATACTCGTAAACGATCATCGTCGACGCAGGTCCTCGTCACAGATTGCTCCGCATTCGCAGAACATCCGCACCGGCATCCGCGTCGGCGTTCTCGTCGCCGCTTTCATTTCCTTTGATCTTGTAGCGCCGATCAAATCGATCAAATGTAATTTTCGCAGCACGAACGTGCGGCGTGGCAAAAAGAGCTGGGCCAAACTACGAGCGCCAAGTGCTAGGCCCTCAGCCTTTGTTCTGTTCCCGCTGCCGCTGTTGCAAGTACATTTACACCAATTGCACTGATCGATCTGGGTGTAAGTTATATGCCACAGCAGCCACAGCCGCAGCCGCAGCCGCAGCAGCACCGTGCCAAATTCTTAATAGTTGCAGGCCTACCACGAAAGTACGCCGCAGATCCGGGGGATCCCGGCATGCCAGGAGGGGGGCTGGGAGACCCAATAACCAAGGATCAACAATCGAGCCAAGAACCGAGAGTAAACAGCCAGCGACAGGGCCAAGACCATCACGATGGCGTTTTGCGGTTAAGTTCGGGCTCAGGAGTTTGGCCAAAGCTGAGCGCAGGCCTACACCTGAAGAAACATCCACAGGTTCCACGTTTTCGTCCCTAAAAATGTATTGTCTTAAAGATTTATTTAAAATCAAATATGGTTAAACTTAAATCTCTCTCCATGAAATTAGTATCTGTACTTTTGTATACCAACTGGAAAGCAGAGAATACCCAACATCCTTAGGTATCACACTTTTATCTCCAAAAATAAATGTGTTTACTACCTGAACCTTCAATTATACTATCCTCTCTCTCTTTTGACTGAATATAAAAGTTTTCAGAAAATAGGTATCTGCTGTATACCAAATTAATACCAGACAAACATCCATAAGATCAACAATTTGGTCTCTTAATAATAAAAGTTAAAGTTTCAAGTATACCAAATAAATATTGTACAACTGAGGTACCAATTTTGGCTGGCTGTAAAAGTATTCATGACATTCGTACTTCACTGTATTTTTTTCCGTGCTAGAATGAATCTTGGACGCTGGCGGTTTCGCTATAATTAAGGACTTTGGTGTAATTTGTACACCTATTTAGGACCGCGTTGATTACAGGCCGGCGTTTTATTGCTTTTGACACCTAAAGGGAAACCGGCTCGGCCCTCGCCCCTGCACATCCCCTAGTCGCCGGGTCTGGATCATTCGTACTCCCCAATGATTTGGCCCATTTGGAAGCTGTGCGAAAAGCAGAACTCCCGAGCGAGATGGAGATCCCTCGATTGGCGCACTGAAGTGGATTTATTGGCTGACGTGAGTGTTTAGCGTTGACGGCGTAGAACAAAAGGAATCGCCAGTTGACTTAGGCCCGGGGCCACCTATTCCGGATCGGTCCCGCCCTCCCCGGGAGATCTCCGTAAAAGGGTCTCTCGTGCACCGGACACTCTTCATTATGTTTAACGCGATCCAAATTCAAATTGTATTACTTTCCCTTTTATGCCTGCTTCGACGTACAAGTTTGTGCGATTGTCTACCCCTGTTGCAGAGGCATCGGTGGTTCAAGGGTAGAATTCTCGCCTCCCACGCGAGTGGTCCGGGTTCGATTCCCGGCCGATGCATTTAAATTTTTATATTTTTATATTTTTTTAAATCTTTTTTTCTAATGAGAAATAGACTGTGTTTACGTAATGAACTACTTATCTTAGCATGCAACCCAAATTAATACGGTATATTTGTATATATTGTGAAAAAAGCTTTAGCGCCAGCGTTGACTTAAGTAAATATACAGTTTTAAAATGTTTTTTACATGGTATTTAGCGTTTTAATGTGTATTAACATGTAGGAAGACTGTTAAATTCACTTGCTGACTTCATTGTAGCTTGAAATACACTAGTCGACACAATTATTTCGATGAAAAACAAATTGTGCAATTTTGTACGTAACTTTTCAATGGTTTAATATAACGTTCCAAATAAAAATTTATTCAGCCTAGAAACAAATCAAGACCTAAGCAACCCATGAAATTTAAATGTCAATTTGAAACTCCACCTAACTGGGATCGGAGCTGAAAACATTCAGTTTCTACCCGGGGTTCCAACTGAACACATCTCCGGGAAGAGCTAAAAATTCTCAATTTATTTCGGCAAAAAAAATAGTTATAAATTTTTTCTTTCGGTTAGTTTTAAGTAGAAAGTTTGGATTATAGAAAAAAACCAAAAAACAAAAAAATATGAACAAGAAAACAAAAACGGTAAGTAATACGAGTCTAGTTTCGTTTAAACCTAGATGAGGTATTACTCCAAACTGGATTTCAGTATATGGCAGGGCGTATGGAAGAAACCATCATAATACAACTACAACCTTAAAACGAACCACAGAAGCAACAGCCCCTTAGATACTCCTAGTTGGTCGCAATTACCCTTAAAGAAGCCCCCTAACAGTTGGTCACATTACCCCTAAAGAAACCCCCTAACCTGTAACCATCGCTTTGTACTCTACACCCCCAACTTTGAACACTTGAATATTCCCCGGATCCACTGCAACACTCAGGAGGTGAATATTAAAAGATAAAATGGCAATACGGCTTGTCATGAAGACTATCGTCAAAACCGGTTTCTAATTTATCCCTTTTTTAATATGAAATATTCCAGCCCATACACAAATCAAGCCCCAAAATTTACACAACCAATGATCAAGGAAGCATTCAGCAGCAGAATACATCAT
This sequence comes from Drosophila ironensis, assembly GCA_021223825.1. Taxonomy (NCBI): domain Eukaryota; kingdom Metazoa; phylum Arthropoda; class Insecta; order Diptera; family Drosophilidae; genus Drosophila; species Drosophila ironensis. The sequence goes on along the minus strand of JAJJHQ010004318.1, from coordinate 3,552,853 downwards.
CTTGCAAACATCTCTGGAACAGCAGCCCAATCGGAAACGTCATGATGTCATTTAAACTAATAAGACAATAAAAAAAGTAAATGTTACGGTAACGTTTTTTCAATATTGGGGAAAAATTGATGTAAACTAGCTTGCCAGCTTGGCCAAT
>JAJJHQ010004318.1:2661613-2826997 GCA_021223825.1 Drosophila ironensis | reverse complement strand
GGGGGGGGGACTTTCTCCTATCTCTTTCATGCGGGCCTTTTTATGGGCATTTTGTATAATACATCATCGACAAACATGTTTGCAAAGTGTGTACGAATATTATATGGGAATCTAACTGTTGTTGTTGCTGATTTTTCCCCAGTTGTTGCTTTTGCTGTTGCTGTTGCTGTTGCTGTTGCGCACGCTTTTCCTCTCGTGCTGTCCTCTGGCGAGGAGCTTTCAGACCAAATCGGGGGGTACCCGGACCGTGGAACAAAGGGGCCGGCCACGGGGTGGTCGGTCGGTCGGTCGGTCTCCTGAACAATTGCAAGGACATGTGCGATGGATGCTGACGTTGACGCCAATGGTGTCGGTAATGGAATGGCAATGGGTGGGTTTGGAGCCGGGGACCCGGCCGGGGCGATGGGTGAGAATGCTTAGGCCGCTCAGGGGGGCGGAGGGGGGCAGTCGAAACGGGGTCCGATGGGGTTGGAGCGAAGATGGATGTTCGGATGTTGGGCGAGGGTCCGAAATGTATTCGCTTTGAATTATTCCAAAATATACAGCAGCCGCAGCCAACGCTGATGCTGCTGCTGATGCTGCCGCTGCTGCTGATGCCGACGCCAACTGCGACGCCAGCCGAGGCAGCAAAAAAGTTTGCCCAAAGTTTTCCCCTATCCGTGCTTGTGTGTTTGTGGAAAATCCATGGGTCCATGTGTGCGAGCTCGTCTCGGTTAGTTTGGCGTACAGTTTTGTGAATTTGAATTAAATGTACATAGTTTTAGATTGCGTAATTCATTAGTACGGGCTGCAGCAGCCTGATGCCCACCCACCCACCACCCTCCCGGAATTTCCCGGCACCCATCACCCATCGCCCGACGCCGTACGCCGGCCCATCCCCCAAAAAAGGCGTCAGCACGCACGGCCAAATGATGAACGATGCGGTCGTATGTGGTTAACGTTGCCGGGGATTAGGCGATGCGATGCGATGCGAAGCGAAGCCTGGCCAGGATTCCTGGGTGGGTGTGGGTAACTTTTCCATGTCCGGTGGTGTGGGCGGGCTTCGGGGATTTGCTACTACCCGTCTCCCTGCAAAGGGGCATTCTCTGAATAGCTTAAATAGCTCAAGGAGTTCTCTGAGGAGGGGTTGGACCCTGGATAATATCCTCAAAGGACACGGATGTAATTGTGAAAAATTGTACATTTTAAAATAACAAATTTCACAGCCTTTTTGAGATTAAAGAAACTAGTTTTTATGGGTTATTGAATTTGGAAACTCAACCCATTACTGTTCCAAGGATACATCCGAAATCACTCCGCCAACCCCTGAAATACCCGCAGTGAACGATGCTAATCTTTCGTTGGCTGATTGCGAATCCTTTGTGGTTTTGCAGGGAGCAGCTGTTGAAAGGAGCTCCTCGCTCCGAAACTACAGACTCGAGTCAAAGATGAATTGCTTCAGTCGGCGGTCGAACGTTTCCTTTCCTTCTGACGTCCTTGCCGGTTTCTATAGATACCTCCCAACCCATCCATCCAACCATCCATCCATCTATCCGCATATCCGCATATCCCTTCCAACTATCCATCAGTCCTTCCATCGAACACTTGCTCCGCACTATTTACGGTACAATTTATTACTTTATGAGCAGCGAACTACCCCCGCCCGCAGTCCCGGGACACCCAACCGCCCGCCGCCCGTCGCCCGCGCTTTGTTTACGGACCAACGATTGTATTTAACTTCATTGCGAGTGGTGGGGTAGGTGGGTGGTTTTGGGGCCGCCGATACGGTTCGTACATGGCCTGGTGTGAATGAAATGCGATGGTAATGAATGTATGAATTTAGAACGCAACTGAAAACTGGCGAGACAGCCGGGCGAGATAGTTTTTGCCCAAGGCCCACCCTGCTCCCCGGCCACCCGGCCGCCCGGCCCCCAAAGTCTTTCCTATTCATCAGCAGGCGATGCGGTTTGGGGAGCAGGACAGGACAGGAAATGAGTAGAGGAAGTTTTAGTTTCATATTCGCACGGTTTCAGGCGGGTGCAGGGGCGGGGGCGGGTGCGGATATCTGGGAAAGGGTTTGGTTTCTGGCGGTGCTGGCTGGGCTCTTGGGCGCTGGGCGATGTTGGCACTGCGGTTGGGTGGAGGGGCTTGGGCTTGGGCTTGGGAGGGGGCGATGGCATGCTGTAGCTCCATCTCTATTCCTCTTGGGCCCCTTACGCGTGGTTGGCTTTCCATGTGTCTGTGTGTCTGTGTCTGTGTTAGAAAGTTTGAATTGTATTGAAATTGTATTTTGTTAAAATTCATGTTTGTTATTGCTGTTTTTAGCCGCTCAGCTGCTTGTTGTTGCTGTTGCTTGTTGTTGCTGTTGCTGTTTTGGCTGTCGCTGGCCAACCATTTTGCCGGCCTCGCTAGCCCTCTCTTTCTGGCCCTGCAGCCGTGCATCTGAGTGTGTGCGCTTGATTGCGGCACACGGGGCGTATGAGTAATTTCATTCGCCTACCAATGCCTCGGCCCCTGCCTCTGCCTCCGCCTGCGCCGCCCTGCTTTTTCGGTTTTTGCGTGTAATTTTCTGACAAAACCGAACCGAATTCGACTTATTTTTGTATTCTTTTCTATGCAAGCGCTCCATTGGAAATACAACAAAATAATATTTGAAATATTTAGTATATAAACTAGATCAATACGAGTACGCTCTGCCCCCCCTGCCGAAGCCTTTCACCCGTCGATTTGTATCGGTGTTATCCTGCGAAGGATTCTGCCTCTTCGGGTGGCACTGGGAGTGGAATTGGGCCTTTATTTTTTTTTTGGGTCAAACACTGGACACTGTGGAAGGACCTGGGGAAATACATCATCGACACGTTCGCCGGGCGGCATAACGAACACCCCTTGACCGCTCCCTCGCCCTCTCCCTAACCCACTTGGCCGCTGGATTCGATCGCACAAATTGCTCATTGCTGAGGAAATATTTGCAATAAATTTAGTTTATGGCGTCGGCTGTTGGCGCTCGACTGCCCGTCTGACTGACACCCCTCCCCGGCCCCTAAGCACCACATTTAACCTCTCCCATGTAGGTGGTGGTGGCCTGTCAAAGCCTAAATTATATGCGCGCTGTGGGGTGGTGCGTGTACGGCCTGTTCGGGGAAATATTAAAATGCAGAGCTCAAGCACACAACACATCGCAACACAACGCTAGCCAGCACATGTGGGTTGTGGGCGAGTACGTGTTGGTTTATTGATGTAATATCCTTCAATTATTATGGATATTTGGCGCATTCCCGCGCAGCTGTATTTTGATATATCATCATAGAGCGAGTGGAAGTCGGGCGGGATAATACCCGGAAACAGGGCACCGCAAAAGAGTTATTTCTGTTCGACGTCCACCCTTAATTAACTGACCTCCAGCACATGGCCTGTCAACTAGCCCACCCCATTCCCTGGCCATGTCATAGTCAATTCCCGTTCCCCGGTCCCCGTTCCACGTCACAAAAATACCAAATCCAACCCATTGGGATGTGAAAGACACACACAGGGAGAGAGATCTGAAGGAAATGAAATGCAAACAAATGCCTTTCGCTGTGTGTGGGTTTGTGTGAAAAGGATATGTAAGAAGAGGCCGCTGAGTGGAAACCCTCCTTTCCAAGGGGGGGCGGTCGGACGGACGGACGGACGAAGGCGGTTGAGTCCTGGGCAGCAACTACTTTCGCATGTGCGGCAATAATTCATCCATTAAAAGGGATATCAATGCGTCAGAGGCGGCGGAGCCAAGGGGGCTCCTGAGGGGGGCAGAGCAAGCTGAGACCTCTTGCCACAAAAGGCAAGATGCCGGCAGAGAGAGAGAAACGAGGCAGCAGGAGAAGGCAGTGAGGCAGGCAACGGGGTCAAATGGAAAAAGGCCGAGCCGAAGCAAGTTCTCGTCTTCCGTTTGAAAAACCACACGCAAACACACAGGAAAAGCATCTAGTTGATGCATAGAAGGTTTACAATTATAAGTTTTGATTCTCCTAGGTTTATATAAAGAAACACAGCCAAGGACATCTTTTATGGTCTCAAGACGAAGCAGAGCCCTCATTATTACATGGAAATAGTGTTTTCGCTCAGTGCAGCTATCAATATAGGAAACTGCTTGTAGAAGCCGAAGCTGCGAGTGATAAGCGAGAAATGCCGACAGATTGCAGTCGCCAGAAACGAAGTGAACCCGAAGCCGAAGCCGGCACCGAAGAAGGCCAAAAAGGACTTCAAATGGACTCGCCGCACACATACACTCTCTCGCCCACTTTGTAACATCCACTTACACACACTCCCCTGAACCGGCATCCATATGGATTTATGTAAATTCTATGCCCAAAAATGACCTTTTTGCCAAGGTAAGGTTTGGGTGGCCGCAGCGCTGCTCCGTCTTTGACTTTTGTAATATTTTCGTTAGAAATAAATTCGCATTTGAAACGGATTCGGATTCGGATTCAGATTCGGATTCGGTAAACGAAATCCTTAAGCACACAAGTGTGTGCGATGGGGGGTGGGATGGCTGGATGGCTGGCTGGCTGCTGGATGGCTGGCAGGATGCTTTGTTGCCATATACGACCACTTGAATTTAAAATACAACGTGGCAAAAAGGGCCGGCCTCAAGCCTCAACCCCTTGGATTTGAAAATTGGGATTGGGTTTTGGGCTAGGGCTTGGCACTGGGCTTGGGACTGGGACTGGGACTGGGAAACTAGAGAGGCCAGCAGAAGAACCCGAAAACGAAAACGAACCCGGGACCGAGACCGAAACCGAGAACGAAATTCAACCCTGGCCAGCAGCACACCAAATAGTTTTGAGCCAAAACTTTTGCATTTGTGCCGCCCGTACTTGTGTCTGTTTCTGCTCTTCTGTGTTTCTGTGTTCTTTGTATTGCCGGCCCAGCTGTGAGTGTGCGTTAAGCTCAAGTAGTAGCAGAGGGAATTTTGTTTAAATTTAATGTATTTTCTATGGCAAACACTTGTCCACTCTCCCACTCCCCCCCACGCCCACACGCTTCTGTCCTGTTGCGGCAAGCGAGACGGAAGACGAGATAGAGACTTATTCGTACATACATAATAATAATGGTTTTTCATTTCCATTTTTCGCATCTATTTGGAAAACTGTTTGGATGGCAGGGATGGGAATGTGTGCGGTGTGTGCGTTCAAAACAATTTCATTTGAAGTTTAAGCAGAAAATTAGAATTTTCAAGTGTTGCAATGGGTTTCCGCCACCCTGCTACCCTGCCACCCTGATTTTCCTTCTCCGCCCCTCGGCACTCATGTGTGGAAACCTGGCCGATGTCCGTTGTCCGTTGTCCGCTGTCCGTACTGTTAGGTTTCCAGCTCTGGGCTTTTCTTGTGCGGCCGATGGGGCGACGGGGCACGGGGCACGGGGCGGGCACAATGACATAATCCCTCATCTACATAAACATTAGAGCGGGAATTTAACTCAAAAGTTTTTAGTTTCGGTTTCGTTTTCGGTCCATCCCCCAGTCCATCCGCCGCCGCCGCCGCCGGGAGGACCCAAAGTGTCCCGGCACTTTTGCCACTTTGTTGCCCGGGATCCTGCCACAGACCCACGCACGCACATATAGTAGATTCATATAGATTCCACTGGTGTAGGCCAACTTATACGAGTATATGTATGTACTTATGTACACCATACAGGCGCCCATCCATTCACCAACACTCACTTGAGTGTGACGTGCAGCAGATGGAGTTTTTGAAATTAATTTGATAACATTTTTGTTTTGTTTAGTTTTCGAAGCCGGGGCGTGGCATTCGGCTGCCCCGGAGGTGGCGTCTAAAAATCTATGTACATATAAAATGAACATACACAGAGAGGCCATGCAGGCATATAACATATTTGAAAGTTATCTGCGACAATTTCACACGGCCAGTGAATGGAGTGAAACTGTGGCATTCCTCAGGATCAATCCATTCTTTATCCGCCCAAGTGAAAAGACTGCATTTCCACCAAACAATTGCCACATCTAAGGCATAAAATATCTTCAGCGGGATCGCCAACCTCTAGCCAGCCACTTGTATTCACCTCCCGCATCTCGATGACATAACAATGTCCTGCACACGGCCAGGGATCCATTAAACGATTGGAAGCTGGGCCGGGATACCAAGATACGGATACAGATACAGATACAGATACAGATACATGCGACAGACGCACGCACTGCAAATGTATTTCCAATCATTTTACTCATTATCCTGGCAAAACTTTTGCGCCCCCGCGTGTGTGTGCGATTCTACTTGAACATTTTCATGTCCTTCGCTCATTTGCAGCAGCTGGAGGTGGGTGATGGCATGTGGGGGGGAGCTTGGAGAGGACTAGGAGGAGGACGAAGAGGGTTTCTGGCCACACTAGGCGCGGTGAGTTACCAGGAACAGGACCTCCACATACACACACACCAAGAGCGCGGGAGGGGGGCGGGGATGGGGGTTTAGTTCGGCGTGTTGGCGTTAATGGTTCTTGATGAAATGAAATAATGGGTGCGTTTATTCACGTAATGTATTTGTATTTGTTACAGCAACAACATCGAGTCGACTCGTATAGCAGCAGCGCCGCACATATTTACAATAATAACACAGCTCGTAAAATGAATAACTGAATGGAATGGAATGGAATGGAATGAATGATTGAATGCCGGATGGAATGAAAGCGGCGCCCAGGCGACGCCGACAAAGGGCAGTGCCGCGCCAGCTAACAAAACGCTTTTCGTTAGTTTTCATTATTTTCCGCATTTAAGCGTATTTATTCCGTTGTTAATCGAATTTATTAAATGCAAACACGCCAACAAATGGAAGAGACCCCGCATACGCACATTCGGGTCTGGCATACTGCCATGGCAGCCAACACGCACCTTTTCGTCCATTTTCCGACCCACCCAAGCCCCTTGCCAGCTCCTGCTCGGGCTCCTGGATGGGTGCGTTTTGTTTGGCCTGAGAAATAATGTTTCTCGCATGCTTATTGCCCCATCGCCCGGCTGCCCGGCTGCCCGGCTGCTAATTTTACGCATTTCACGCAGCTCCCAACAAAACGGATTGGGAGCAGAGCAGGGAAGGCCCTACGTCATTAAATGTCTCTATTGCAGGATCTCCTGCTCGCAAGCCAAGCCATAGATAGCAACCTAAATGAATTATCTACGAGCGATTGTAATCCTTTGGCTGTGCCACACAAACATTTTGGCCACTGGAATACAATTAGGGGATTGCCTGCTCGGCAGAGATCATGGACATGCAAGGATTACACCCCTTGGACATACAACAGTTGCAACTGTTTGCCTCCCATTATATCATAAAGGCAGGGCTCTTCGCTAGGTGTTTATGAACAACTTAATAAAGGGCTTTTAGCTTTTACTAAATTCTGAGGCGATTGCCAGAACAGATTGCATTCCTAGTCAGCGGAAGCCGGGAAATCAAAGATGCTTTCAGACGAACGGCGGGCGATTGCATTTGCAGTCATGTGAGGGGCTCTTTCGGGCCAAAAGAAACTTTGCGCATTGCCTGGCAGGCCAAAACCCAGACAGCGCCAGTTGGTCCGGCCAAGTTTGATGCCTCCGCCCCGCCCGACACGCCCCTCCGCAAACTTTTGCATTTCGTTTCGGCCAAGAAATGAGCCACTGGCCTCATATGTCAATGATTTCTCCCCACTCCCTCTTTTTTTTGGGGTTTTCCTTGGAAAATTGTTTGTATTTCCTCGCCCACGCCGATGGCGCCGACTGCAGTGTTCGCACCTACCGCCAGATGGCGCTGATGCAGCTGCACTTCCTGCCAGCAACGCTTTTTGCCCGTCCAACCTACTCAGTCCAACCCTTCGGTTTTTTGCTTATTTGCAGTAAGCCATCTAGTTTGCTATGCCCCAGCAAACTGCCTTCGTTGGACATGTCACCTCCCCTTCGGTGTTATTATTTTGGGTGCCATTTATTTGCTGTCAATGCCCCACCCAGCCGCCACCTGAAGAGGCTGCCGCTGCCGCTGCCGCAGCCGCAGCCGCCGGCCTGGCTGTCCGCTTTCTTTTTGCCGCCTTGCTATCATTTTCATTTTAAAATGTCCTCGGCAACGACAGCGAAGACGCCTCTTACTTGAGAGCTACACAGGAAGAAAGTTTTCCAAACAGGTCTACTATTATAAAATCCAATCCTTGGGCTGCTCCTACAGATTATCTTTCCGTTTTAGAAAGCCTAAATTTAGAAACCCGCAAGACAATCGGAATTTTTGCCAGTACATGTGTGTCCATATTATTCTAGTCCTTTTTGCGACTGCTCCTCGAAGGCGATCCGGAGCCAGGTCCTAGGTTTCGGGGCCACTTTATAAATGTTTCTGCAATGGATTTTTGCAAAGTAAACTTTTTCCTTTATTTTCCCGTCCGCCTTTTGTAGTTTTCTGGCCGGGCATCCCGCATCTGATTGCGAGTGTGTGACACTTGCGGGGGCCGGGACACATCCCAAGTAAATATATTAAAATGCAAACCCAACTCATATTACTGGGGATGGGGCGGGGGAAGGTGGCAGGGGCGGCAGAGGCGGCAGAGGCGGGACTGGCAGGACTCAGCTCTCGAGTCCTTGCGCACACATGTGCGCAATTTCCAAGTCCGTTTTCGGCCATTGCCAATGCCCACCGAATAAATCGAATGCACAAAAAAGCAATAAAACGAAATAAAATCTAAATATGTATGGATGTGTATGACCACTCCAAGTGGGTGTGGATCTGTGGATCTGGGCGGGTGGGCAGTTTGTCTCGAGTGTCGCCTTTTTGCTTGGAAGGGCGGAAAACAGAGGAGGGGAGGGCATGGCGGGAAAAACTTATCATTTTTATCATTGCGCAAAAGTTTATCCTTTTTGGCTCGGGCCGTTAATATTTTCGATTCGGATTTCCAAATGGCCAAAAGTCCTGGGGACCGCCCCGTTTTTGGTCCGTTACCGTTACTGCTCGGAATTTCAAATGACTTTGCCTCCGACCCGAACGAAGCTTATTGAATGTTTATGCTTTATTAAATTTGATTTCTCTTCTCTCTGCGCATCGTCCGGCCGGCCGTCTCACTAAACCGCCCAAGTGCCGGCCAACATTTGTTGCAATGATCTATGTGTCCTGAATATTAAACAAGACTCGGGGCGGTCTCCGGGCTCCGGGCCATGGATTCTCAGGATTCCCAGGAAGGACACCGGGATGCCCGGCCAAGGATCCAGGCCGAAGCTGAAGCCGAAGCCGAAGCCGGGGCTATTATCATTTTAATGCGCGTTAAATGCGACATTTGCGACATTGGACAAAGTGCGTGTCATGTGCTTAAGAACACAAACAACCCGAAAGGAGGCAGCGGGAACAAGGATCTCTGCTCGCATCATATTTGTAACGCCTTCCCCTACACTGTCCACCCAAAACGGGCCTTGCGAGGCTTTAGTTGTATTAGGGAACATCTTGGGAGCGGCATAACTTGCCTTTTCGTTCAGTGTTTCGCCTTAGCCCAACATCCTTCCGCATTTCCCCAATCGAATGGTAATCATAATCACAATAATCGTAATGGCAACAGCAATAGCCGTAGTTATGTCGATAGCAATAGTGTTTTTGGTAATGGCAATAATCATTTTTTGTTGCTCGCTTTGTAGAACATTTGCACATACGTGAATGTCCGGCCAGGACATTATGTACCCTAGAAAATCGAATGTGTTTATAATCACACGGCCAACAGTTGCTACTTATCCATATCCATGTGGATATCCTAATGCGACACGTGCTCCGCGCATATTTCTCGGCTTTCTGGACGGGATTGGTAATGGAATGGAAAGGGACGCGGAGCTGAGTGCTCTACTGGTTGCCGCCCTGGACCAGCGGCAGTTGGTTATGGGCCTAATGATTGCCCCAGCCCGTTAGGATCGAATATTGGTAATATTGGGATATTTTCGGGTCATTTGTGAGTTTCACTGCTAGCGCTTAAACGGTAATCTATAACTACGACTTACGATTTAAGATTAAACATACACAATGGTCGTACATTGACTAACAAACCGATACAAATTTTATATGTTTTGATGGGCCAATTGACTGATTCCGTTTCTTTCGATTTCCAATTACTTTTATCGGCTTATCGGCGGTCAAGATGGTTACTTACTACTCAATTAAAAATGCGCAAATGATACAAACAAATTTTGATTTCGATTGATAAATAAATACAACAGGCAACAATTCGATTAATCGATAAAGTGGCTCAAGCTTCACAGTTTCACATTTTTACCTTTTAAAAGCCAATTGTGGGGTTTGTTTATAATTTTTTTCGGTTTGTTTTGATCTTAAGAATACTTCAAATTTTTGTTTTTGTATGCCAATTAGTTTGCCGTTGCGTATGCGCCCAGTTGTCATTTTCTTATCGATAAATCGCCAGTTAGTTACTACGCAAAATGCAAATCATAGACATAATACTTCTCAATACTCTCCTGCCAATTGTTTTTCGTACATTCTTTTCAAATCATAGACAAGAGGCAAATGGTAAATTATTTTGGTTCCATATAGTAGAGTGTAAACGAATGCAAGCTATCAGTCATCGTATATAGTATCATGGAAGCGAAACCAGGTGGAAATGGAAAATGGAAAAGCTGGGACTCACCGAAATCACTGCCGATGCCGGAGGGCCCTGGCAGGAGGCCGGGGATGCCCTGCAGGCCGAGGAATGCATTGGGGAACGAGTGCGAGCGCTGATTGTCGATGCCGTCCAGGGTGCCGTCGTGCTGGCCATCGCCCCGATCCGAGGGCTCCGTGTCACTGCTGTTCGAGTCCTCGCCGGCACTCTGACCGAGATCGTGTTTCTGCAGGAATAACAATTAATGAAAATACGTAAAAATTGCAGCTCAATTAAGGATGTTAGGGGTGGATACAGCGGATAAGATATCCCCTTAGTTAAACGATTTATTTAGGTATGATTCGAGTTGGGAAATGTTTTGAAAATTAACTAGTAGACTTGTTTTCCCACCTGATTGGCCTGCTGTCCATTGCTGCTCTCCAGAGCCTGTCCCAGCAGCGATTCCCTCAGCTCGAGGTTTCGCTCGCGGTCCTTGGACGTGTCCCTGCCGCTCCTGTTCCGGGTCAAAGGATGCTGTCCGGCCACGGGGAAGTCGCGATCGATCAGCAGCCGTTCCGGGCTGATGCCGTGCTGGGCGCGGAACAGGTCGGCACTCTTGATCCGTTTCTGGGGCGGCGGTGTCAGGTGGCTCTTCCGGTTGCCCTCCATCTCGCCCAAGTCCCAATGGTTGCTGTTTGCCTACGGGATTAAACAAAGAGAGCAGGGGGAATGGTTAGGGAAAGTCTTGAAGGGAAACAACCAAGTCGAGTGCTATAGCGACACTTTACTTTGCTGGGATTGGGATTGGATTTTCTTACGGGCGACGCTGCCGATGATGCCTTCAGTTCTTGGATGGCGGGCGTGCCGCTCGCTGCTCCTCCGGCAGCGGCTCCTGCCGGTCCACTGGGAGCGCTGCTGGCGGCGGCGGCTGCGGCAACGGCGGCGGTCAATGAGGCAGCCGCTGCTGCGGCCGCTGCAGCACTGGAGGCGGACACTGCCGCTGGCGGCAATTGTGGGGCATTGAACGGGGAGTTCAGGCTGCTGGTCAAGGAGCCGCTGTTGTTGTTGCTGTTGCCGGTAGAGCTGTTGTTGTTGCTGCTGCTGCTGTTGCTGCTGCCACTGTTGTTGCTGCTGTTGTGGCTGCCGCTTTGCGTTTGATTGGCCGACAAGTAGTTGCCAATTTTGTTCTGATTGCTGCTCTCGTTTATGTTATTGTTGTTATTGTTCAGGCTGTTGTTGCTGTGGCTGCTGCTGTTGTTGTTATTGTTGTTGTTGCTTAGAGCGGCTGAAAGAGCCTTGGAATAGGGATAACCGCCATTGTTCACATCCGCCAGTCCGCGAATTTGCAGCAAGTGAGCGGTCTTCAGAAAATCAGGCAAATTCTCGTGGCTCACATTCACCTCGCCATTGTACATAAAGCTGGGGGATGGAAAATTAGATAATTAAAGAAAATCCCATAGGAATCCGAGAGCCTCAAAAAACTCTTCTATCTACTTGTGATATTGGGAATGCCAAGAATACTATTGTTTTCCCTCTGGTGTATGGTTAGTTTTAACTCACAGTTTACCTTCCCTGATCCCCGATATTAGGTATAATATTTATCACTAATTTTACAAAATGGAACGAATTACGAAACTTATTTGGTGTAAGCTTTAGGGAAATTATAAGGTGTTACACAAAATCCCCCTAAGAATCCCCAAACCTTAGTAAACTCCCCAGAGTTTCTCTCCCCGTTCCCCCAAATTTGGAAAAATTTGTTATTATACGAGTATTACTATATAAACGAAATTCCCAATTCATGTGGAATCAAAGACTAACGAGACTATACTGTAAGCTTGAAAAATATAACTTCTAAGACAAAATCTCCATGTATACCCCTAGGATTCCCCAACCCTTTTAGTAAACTAACCTCGGAGTGTATCTCCCTATTCCCAGATATTTGCAATTATGAGTTATTATATTTAATACTACAAAAACGGAATGCCCAATATATGTAGAATCAAAGCCGAACAGACTAAAGTGTAAGAATTTAAACTCACCTCAGAAGATTCTCGACATCATCGCTGCGCACATCGCGCAGAATGACGATCGGGTGCTCGCAGGGATTGGCCTTGAGCAGGCGCCGGAAGTAGGGACTGCAGGCGCTCAGGACGACCTTGTGGGCGGTGAAGGAGCGCTCGTCGCAGGCCAGCGTCACGTCCACGAAGTCCTCCTCGTCGCGCAGATGGCGGAAGGAGCTGAGGATCGAGGTCTGGAAGTCGTTCCACTTGAGGGCGTAGTGCTGCTGGTTGTGGTGCTGGCCCTGGGCCGACCCCGATCCCGACGAGTGGTGCAGCGAGGAGGGCGGGGGCGTGGCCGGCGAGAGGGCGGACCCGGTGGCGGCCATCGAAAGGCTGGAGGAGAGGGAGGACAGCGAGGAGAGGGCGTGGGCGGCGGCGGCGGCAGCGACGGAGGCGACGGAAGCAACGGATGCGGAGGCGGCGGACGAGCTGGAGGAGGAGGTCGCCGGCGGCGGGGGCTCCATTTTCACCACGCCCGCGTTGTTGTTCTCCGCCGTCTGCAGCTGGGTGGACTCGGTCATTTAAGTGGACCGACCAAGTCAATAGACGCAATGGATGCTCTAATGGCCTGCTTTTATCCAGCTAATTCCTCGGCTATTGTCCTTTTGTCCTGTGTGTGTCCTGTACGTCTCTCTCTCCCTTGGTTTGGTTTCCTTTTTGGGCTTTCCTTGAGAATCTGTGGGCAAATATTTGCAGACCTCCGCGTGTGTGTGGACTTTGCAGCAGCACTCTTTTCTGTCTGTCGGCTAATTCGGCGGCAGCCTCCCACGGCCTTTGTCCATTTTCACCGGACTCCTTTTGCCGCGGCGCCCATGGACGGTTGCGAGAGATGGCGCAATCTGAAAGCGGAATGGGGGAACGGAGTTGGGTTGGGAGTTAGTTTTGGGGCACACAATTGCTCGGGCAGGTGGGCCAATCATTAAATATTATTACCAATTATTCATACATAAACAGCGGGACCGGCCCTGCCGCTGGATCGGCGGTTGGTCTAATGAAACCATTAATTACACCACCGGATCCACGAAGCAGTGAACCTCCGAACCTCCGAACCGCCAAGAGCGCTTCGAGCCACTTGTCGGGGGCATTAGACGCAAATCAATTTAATTTAACCGTTTACAAGCCACAAAACAATGGACAAGCAACTCGGGAGATCTCGGGCTTACACTTGGGAATATTTTTCATTCAAATACCTCATACTTCCACTAATTTTCAACAAGTTTGAGTTGTAATTTTTCCAAGTGCACCCCCCAAAACAATTGTACAAGATCATTAGAAGAGTTAACCACCAACAATCCATCCATCTTCAGCGAGCTCTCCACCTGCCCCTTTTCTCGGTTTTCGATCCCAACTCGAGATCGATGTACCGCCATCAAAATATTTATAAACGCATTCATCTGGCTTGGTCTTGGGAGATTCGGATTACAGGGGCGGAGCTCTGCCTAACCCCTCTTCGGCCGGCAATTGGCGCCTGCAGTTGCAGCTTCGTAATTTTTCATGGTGCACCCTGCACATGATGTGGAATTCCGTTCGGGAAATCATGTTCACAACTTCCCTGGGTACTCACTCGCTCACTTACTGAACAACTGTCTCGAGTCGAGTCGCGTGAGTCACTCCGGTGGCTTGTGATTAATGATGGCACAATTTAAACCCGATTATAACCATCACTTGGGGCCGTGACTAAGGCAATCGCACCGAAGAAGGAGGCTGGTCGGCCGGGCAGTCACTTGATTTGTAATTTGAAAAGCAATTGGTGGGTTTTTGGGCCGGGTTTGTAATGAGTGAGCAGAGGGCATGGATTTGGAAAAGCCAGGAAGATACCCCGAGGAGATATCGATAGTTTTTGGGAACCAACCTCCCCGCAAAAGGGCTCCGAAAAGCAGGGCTGAGCGAACGACACCCCCGCCGATTCGCGTTGCTCTGCGCTCTGCTGCGCGGGGCTGCGTGTATTTGTTTGCGCTAATTTATGAAGTAACCCAAAACAATTTCATCATAACACATTTGCTGGCAATTATTTCGTTTATTGAACAAACATTCGCTCTTGCCTCGCACATCGCATAAATCCAGGAGGGGCTGCCGGGCCGGGGGTGTAACTGCCTGCCGTACAATAACTAACCCGGCCAAGACACAACAAAATAAAACAACAGATAGTTTCCGGCTTGGTAACCGAAAAATATGTAAATGAAAGGCGGGGAGGCAGCAAAAAGCACTGAAATAACAGCAACAAATACGCTTTTCACATGTAATCAGCAGGATGTGTGTGCGGGCGGGTGCAACAACGCAATTGCATTTTGCATGCCACACACTTCAAATGTTCAACTTTCAACTTTCAAATGGCAGCACGGCCGGGAGGTGGCCGCGAGGTGGCCGGGAGGTGGCCGGGAGGTGGCTGCCAACAGCCTAAAAACAAAGCATTTCAAAATTTGCGTTACACAAAAACACGCTCGGGGCCCGAAAAAGGCCAAAACAGGGGAGTGCTGTGTGTGTGCAGCCGAAGGGAACACACGACCAACCAACCAACCATCCGCGGCCCACCCACCAGGGGCGTGGGAAACGGGGGCCCGGGCCGGGAGCGTAACATAATAACAAATAAATGTAAATGATAATGGTAAATAAAAAACGAATTACCAAACAACACACAATCATCCGCAAATATACAACAGATATCTAGGCATATGCATGTGCAAACAGGCATCGGGATATAGGGATATATACAACGATCCGCATATATGACTGCCACGCGTGTGGCAAGGGGGGTTTGGGGGGTGTCGGCGAAAACTGCTGCCTGCTTTTGGCCATGGGCGCAATCAAATTGGTACTAACTATTCGAGCGCCAAAAAAAAAAGGGCAGCGGTGGTAGAGTGGGATTATTTTCAGGGTCTCTAAAATAATTGGACAACAAAATATCGCAGATATTAGGCGGAAAAACCATCAAATTAGGGATATATTGTTCCACAACCCCGTTTAATTAATTCCCTGTTTAGAGGGTATACTTTGCTCGCATAAGTCGAAGAAGGTTCTTTTGTCACTTGTTATTTTCGGTAAATTGATACGGCGCCTTGGCAAGCGTACTACTAAGTTCCTTGGTAAATATTTTACCCACCACCACCCCTGCTTACATCCAGTCTGCACAACTTACTATATAACTAGGATTCGAGGGAGCGGAAGGATAGCAGCAGGAAGGGCGGCGCGTTATGATGATGATTGTTATTTTTACGATTTGCATTTGAGCTGTCAGTGAAAGAAACATTGAATGTACACACAACGGACCCAAGGAGTGTGTGAGCGCCCTTTTCGGTTGTGTCTCTCATTATCTTTACAGTTATGCCTATAGCATTTATGACTTCATACTGTGGGGCGTGTGGATCCTTACTCGGGGACGGGGACGGGGACGGAGGCCGTAAACAAAATTCACGCATAAATATGTGAAATCAGGAAGTTGACTCAAACTGGTTCCGGATGGGACCCATTTGCGGGGCAGTATCTTATGGGTTCTTAATACGAGCTCGAAATTTGATTAGTTCGGAAGGACAAATGTGATTTAAATTTTTAATCCAGCCGTTAAATTTCGATTGGATGTCAGCCATTGTCCTGACAAATCGAATTATCTTCAAAGTCAACAATGGTCAACATTTTCGAACTGCCCATTGGGCCAGCAGAGGAACAGCCCACCGCCCGGTCGGTGTCTCTATTTTGTTTTATTTATTATTTCGTGGCTAGGATCCGCACAATGCAAGCAAATTAGTTAAAAACCAATTAAAATTGCTCATCCGCCGCGTTCGCAATGCGGGGGAGGTCATGCAGCGCCACATGCAATCCCCAGTTCGGGGTAATTCTGTGTACCAGTAGCTTGTATAGAATTCAGCGGCCAAATATTCTAAAAATCCAAATTAGAATGTCAATAAAGTGCCATTTTTAATGAAATAATTAATTAGATTTCGCACATCAACAATCTAGCTCGCATTTACCCAACGCACATACGATTACTGTATGTATATATTTATAAATCTCTGCTTAAAAGCACTTTTCAGAGATGTCTCGTGGGAGGATTTCGTTAGAATGAATACAAATGAATTCAAGAGCTGTATCTTTGGTAGATTCAATTTATTGTATTGGTTGCTTCCCCGCAAATAGTTCGGTTAATTGCACTTTAAATGAAAAAGTGCGAATATGTAAAAACCTTATATTATTAAAACAAAATATGTTATACGTTTTGCGTTTTCAGATGTTTGTTTTACAGTATTTTCGGTATTTTTTTCTGGTTGGAAACCTGCTCACGTTGGCATTTCAAAAGCAGATGTATACATTAGCATGGGAAAATAGGAAAACAAGCGTACAAATAAATACGCACATATACATATGTATGTACATTGCGGACGTCATAGTTGAGTTTAGTTGTTGGACACCATTTTGTTTAGAATTCCGCCCAACCTCCCGGCTTTTTCCGAATTCAAATTTGCATGCGTTTCCATCTCCGTTTTCCTTATTATTCATCATGCTATCCCAAATGCTGCTGTTTTTCTGCTGGCTACAGCGCGATTTGTTCGATTTTCAATTATTTAAATGGTTTTATTTTCGCTCACCATACGTAGGCTCATTTGCATTTCTGGATTTCGGGATGGACCCCAACGCGCCCTAGACCATATCATATCAAAGTGGCCCTCGGTGGGGTGGCATGGTGGGGAAAAAACTACAGCGGGATGGGGGGGGAAACTCGCAGCGACTTTTCCTAATTGCCCCGGAGAACTTAAATTGAGACATGAAATTGAATAATTCAAAATAATTAGCTGGCAGGCGCGGAGACAGCCCTCGGTCGCAGTCGCAGTGGCAGTGGCAGTCTCATTCCCATTTCCATTTCCATTCTCAGTCGCAGTCTGGTCCGCGTAATTGCATTAATGATTTTGACAAATGACCGTCGCCAAAGTCGCCTTTGACTTTGACTCGACGTCGTCGGGATGCAGATGAGAGGCTTTATCGGAGGCAAACCATATCAGGGAGATACCGCCTGCCGCGCAAAGGTCCAAGACAAAATCATTATAAGTATCATGCGCCAAAATCAATCAAGGTGAGAGTTTGAGCCCCTCTACACTTGGGATTTTCGGACAACTAATTGTAATACCTTTGCCAAGTCAAATCACAGAGTTTCCCGGTTCAGATTTTTGTTTTTGGCAGTGTATGGCTTAGAAAAATCCGCGATCCATTTCACGGATAGACATTGAGGGGCATTCGAAACCCCTCAGCTGCCAGCTGCTAATTAAACTAATTGAGTAATTTCAGAAATTCAGAAATTAAATGAGCAAATAAAAAATTCCAAAGACAGGCAGCGACACAGAAAACAAAACCAAATTTTGAAACGCGCAATAATCGCGGGCGCAATCGAAGCTCAAACCTGAAATGGCCTCTGAAATGGGTTTGGGAGGGGAACGATTTGAGATACGCCATCCATCCGCTGGATGCGTGAGAGCCCGCCGAAGGAGGAATTACTCACGCGGCCTGCAGTGCGTTTTTATTGGCACCCACTACTCTATCCACTATTCGGGGCGAAGAGCTGGTGGGCAACCTGTCCTAATTAATTTCCAACTTTACTGAAATGGCCCCCCTTAATGGGTCGATAGCCATCTCAATGGGCCGCAATTAGTGGGGCGGGCGGGCTGGTTGTGTTTGCAGTTGTAGACTGTTCGCTAGTTCGCTGGTTCGCATGGCCAAGAAATGTGTGGCCAAAATTTATGCAAATGCCAAATGCGATGGCTGTTCGACTTTCTTTCTTTGCGGCCAAGACAACGCTCATAAAGACACACACAGATGGCCAGATAGATAAATAGATGGTGCTTCTCGTATATACCACAAAATGTCAATGAACCGCTCTCGGCGCTTCAATAAAAATGGTTAATATTAAAAAAATAAAAACCCCTCACACACAAAGAACCCAAAAACCGAACCGTAGAAGTAGAAATTGAAGATGATACCGCCGCGACAGAAATTGATCTGGACGGCCAAAAAGATTGGTCTATACAGGGGGAATGAGGGAGAACGAACGGGCAGGGAGAAAAACAGACACCGACCAAATGGTATTTGGAAATTTACATAAACTGGCCATAAATTAAATTAGCCAGCCAGTCCAAGTCCAAGTCCAAGTCCAAGTATCCACCAGATACAAGATGCAGGCCAACTAGCGACCGACAACAAGCAGGCATCATCATTATTCGAATACAATTAACACAAAGAGAAAGCAACTACAACAGTAACAATAACAATAGCTGCGGCATCGGCATCGGCATTGGCATCGGCAACGCCAAGAATGTATACAACGTATCTCGTAGATACACCGCATACTATACTGGCATTAATTTTCCCTCTGGTATGCCCGCCAACTTTCGGTATTGAAAAGCAATAAAAAAACATCAGCACCAGCACCAGCACCACCAAAAACAACATCAACGAATTTAAGCCCCAAAAACAAGTTGAATCCGAAGTTTAAGTAGGAGAGATCACCGCCAGTGGATCGCCCAGATACACAGATCCAAATGTAGTATCTCCGTCGCTCCCATGGGGCATTTGAGTCGTCCGAGTATCTACATCGCATAACATTTAATTCATTGTTCACTATTTGTGTGTTTTATGCGTATTATGTATTCCATTTTGTAGTTTTCGTTTTCTGGTCTTCCCCCTCCCAAAACGATTCGATCTCTCGTTGTAAAGTGCTTCCCCTGCCTTGCTTTTCGCCCGCTTTTGGCCTGCTTTTGGGCTGCTTTTGGCTTGCTTTTGGCCATTGTGGCAGAGTGGCCGTGTGGCCGTGTGGCCGTTTGGCCGTATTGCTGTTGTTGCCGCACAATGGAAAACGCGTATTGGCCAAGTTGTGCGTGGCGCGTTTGTTGTCATTAAATTTGCGTTTATTTCATTGGTTAACTTGTTTCCACTTCCTCTCCTCTCCTTCCTTTTCTATTTGCCTTTTCGTCTATCTCCCTCTCCGCTTTTTGCATTGGCCTGGCTCTGTGTGTGTGTGTGCGTCGCTTTATTGTTTCGTTTCTCGTTCGCTTTCAATGTTTTTTGTTATTTAATGATCGTGTTTACATACTTAGCCCATCGCCTGCGCCCACGGTATTCCATCTAGATTGTTATTAGCCCCAAATCCGAGATGTGGGCAAATCAATTATAGCCTTTGAGCCAAACGATCTCCGGGGGAGTGTGGCAGCAGTGCCAAATGCCTTGAAAATACTAGCAGAATGCTAAACTATACAAATACTAGTATAACTACTATACTAGGAGTGTTTTTCCATAAAAAAATATATTCTAATCTCTTTGCCAATCAACTATATTTACTTTAAATGTTAAGCTACAACTTGTGCTACGAAATAAGTTCACCTGAATACTAACAATATCTTCTTTTAAAGCTAAGAGAATGTTTAAGGGGAAATCACTAGAAGTATTTTACCATACAGGTTTGGAAAACTTTACCACCAAAATCGATTCTAATTGCATTCAAAAGCCATTTATATTGACTTTACATTTTAGGTCACACATGGCCCCAAAAAAGAAGTTATCTTGGATATAAGAGAAGATATTCCTTAAACGCTTAAAGTTGGTTTAAGATGACTTCATGTCTTACAACCCACTAGAAGTATTTAGAAAACCTTGCCACCCAAAAACCTCTTTGCAAGTTAGGTTACACCTGGCTCTATCCAAGTTTTCTTGGATATAAGGAAGATATTCGTTTAACGCTTAAGTTTGTTTAAGAGGACTTTAATCTTGTCCTACAAATCACTAGCTCAGCTCTTGCCAGCTTCATGCCACTCGCCGTACAAATTATTCATCGGGACTTGACTTTCTGGCCCCCCAATCCATCTATTCTCGACGGCCACAAAGTGTCAATCGGATTTTCAAGTCCAGCCGGGATAATCTGGGCAAGCGGCTTGTGCGATTGGGTTCGGAGGTCGTCCGGCCGGCGATGGATCGATGGCCGTGAGTGCCGGACGACGGCCAGGTGGTCGGTCGGGTTAATTATAACATTAACCAACTGACAACTGGTCAGCCACTGGGTCGCGGGTCCTGAGCCCTGCCAAACTGAACTCAACTCATCCAAACCGGACTGAGCGAGCAGTAGAGCAGTAGTCGAGGCACACACTGTGCTGTGGTTTTGTGAAGCGGAAGGTGAAGGTGTTTGCCATCCGCATCCAAATATACTTTTCCCACACTCTCCGGCTGCCGAGGTGTTCACACCACAATCTGACAATCTGCTCCCCAGCATCAGCTCCCCCGCATGCTTCAGATCGGGTTCGGTACTCGTAAATTTCCATATGACATTATTAGGTGGCTCGCTGCTGTTGCTGCTTTGCTGGTGCTGCTGCTGCTGCCGCTTATGTCATAATTTTAGGAAAAAAGTGAAGCGCTCAACCAAAATAAATTAAAAATTGCTTTCATGCTTGAATTGCTCACAGCTCAAAGGAGGGAGGGGCGGCGGCAAGGGCGAAGGAGGGGCCGGGTGTGAGTACTCAGTTGCCTGCGAATCGGCGAACTTCATTACCCGGCGCGCATTTCCAAATATAAAAGCCACGTTGTTGTGACATTGCCACGGATCGATCCCTCGGCCCTCCAAGTGTTTATGGTCGATTGGAAGTTTATAATGGATAATGTGCCTCTGCCTGCCTGGCTTGCCC
The DNA here is from genome assembly GCA_021223825.1 of Drosophila ironensis. Lineage (NCBI taxonomy): Eukaryota > Metazoa > Arthropoda > Insecta > Diptera > Drosophilidae > Drosophila > Drosophila ironensis. Next base: position 2,805,741 of record JAJJHQ010004318.1, on the reverse strand, counting down.
CTCCACTTTTCTTTGTAGATTCAAATTTAGAACGAGCAGGGAACGAGTGCGAGTGCGAGTGAATGAAGTGCGCAATATTCAATTAAAGTCATTATTATTAGTAATTTCCCTTCTGCAGCAATTGATTGCTCGTCTATTGATTGTTCGTTAGATCGCTTCAGAGATCGAGACATCCAACGATCGGTTGATCGGTTGCTTCTTCGATTTTCTAGGTAATCCCGCCCCCCAACTTGCGCACTAATTGATATTCGAGTGCAAACGGAGGGGCCAGCTGCATTTTATTTGAAAGAGACGAACAGCCGAGGCTCCCATACCGGAAAAATTCATCAATTTTCAATTTGTATGTATTAAGGCGAGCCCTCCCCTGCATCCCACCCCCTGCCCTGCTCTGCCCCGTTCTGCCCGGTCCAGTTCTGTTTTTTCTGGGCTAAGCATAATGAGGCATTATGCAAAAAAGTCCGAGTATATTTTTTCGCTAATGAAGAGCTGTATTTTTTCCGCTGTTTTTGCCTACATACGGGACGTCTTTATTAAAAGTAATTAAGTCGTTGTAATTGTCATTTGACGAACTGTCCGGTGCGGGTGATTGGATGGGCATAAGCTGTACTTGTTTTGACATCTCCCCTGGGGAAGCCAACTCAATGGAATTCGATGCGTTTGCCTCGGCAAATTGTTCCAAAATCCAAGGAATTAATGGAAATGGAGTTGTTACAGAGATAGACTTATAATAATATTAAACTAATATTTTCATAATATCCTAATCACGGCAGTTTTAAAATGCCTATTTCTTGACATTATTTCAAACTGAAAATGGCCCCATGGGGTGTTTTTCCCCGACACAGCGCTCAGATTTCCCCCGCTCCGCGCCTCCACGGCTGGCGTCATTGAAGTAAGTAATAATTGTGTCTAAATTTGAACGCAGACCATTTGAATCTCAATAAAATTTATAGTTATGACGAAAATATCTCCCGCCCTGTGGCTCGGTGTCTTTTTGCTGTTCAAATGCTCTGCATGCGAGCTTTAAAAGCATTTTTCTCTGTTTTTTGGGTAGCCAACGCGACCGTACAGAAATTGAACTCAAGTGCAGACAATTGAAGCTCCTCAGAGAGATTTTTGGACTGCGGGTTCTTCGCTTTTGCCTCTGGAAGAAGGGGAACGGGCCAGGGTGGCCAGTGGCCACCCCTTTTGAAGTTAAAGTGCTGTGCGTGTATCTGTTTGCGAGCCGAGATATTTTTGATTTTGATTTCAATTCTCTATTCATTCATTTGTCTGCCGCCCATTTTTTGCAAACGGTTATTAACCAATGCAAAAGTCAGCTCGCCGGTCGAGTACTCGCGCCGTTTGGTTAATTGATTTCATCGTTTGCGGGCACAAAAAAGCACCCACACCCCCCAGGGCACCATCCTCTACCCCTTGTATCTTTTTGTGATTTTATTTTGGCATTGCCTTGACCAATTCGAATTTGCCGTTTTATTGTTGTTGTTCCCATAGAGCGGCGGCAGACACAAGTAACATAAATCTGGATAGCCCACTGAGCAAGATGCTATACAAGTGTCGGGGTGCACATAAAGAAAAGATGACAATTCTCTGTCACAATTTATGTGTAAAAAACAAGCAGAAACGCTGTGGTCCAGATTTCCTATTGTACTTCTTTCAAGTACCTATTTTCATTATCAGCACATACAAATAACTTAAGTCAAAGCTGAAATGGTTAACATGACGGCGTCCGTGCAAATTTCTATTGATCGCATCTTGATTACTTAGTAGCCGATCTTTATGAAACTTGCCACATGGCTAGATATTTGAATTGCAAGCGGTAAGCAAAAAGATTTATTTCTATTGCTAAAATCATATCAGAGATATAGGCAAATATGCAGAGAAGGCGGAAAGGTATATGCAGAAGGTGTCTCACCTCAAATGTAAAATCGAGTGGTTACAATGAATCAATTTGAATCTTTAGTCTGAGTACCGGGTAAACATAGTCGCGACACGTTTTATTGTTTGTGTGCCCATGCAGGGGGCGGCGACTGTCTGAGCATGAAAAGGGGTTCGAGGGGTATTTTTAGTGGAGACGGAGGCCGCCACAATTACGCCAAATTAAAAGTCATATTGCGTCGCTCTTTGATTCTATTAAGAATGTTAACGGGCAGCCGGCGAGGGGACGCTGCGAGGGGGATGCCAACTCGTTCACATTTAACAATATTAAGAAGCTTTTCAATTGCGCGGCATTCAATTAGCGAATTGATTTGCCTTAATGGACAGAGAGTCTGAAAGGTACTCACAAGATGCCGCTGGTCAACTCTGCCGTCTCAGTTGCCAAAGTATCTGGATCTCCGGTTTAGGGGCTGCGATTGTAGCTCTTCTAATCTTCTACTCTTGAGAGTTCTCCTCCTCTGTTGTCGATTTGGGATGCCTCTGCTGTTTTCAGCTGCAACAAAAGATACGTACGGTTGACCATTAGAAGATATTTCAAATCGAGTTCCTGCTTTTCTTTCGATTCGTTGGGCCTGCGATAAAAGTGTCAATTGCAATCAGAATTTATTGCCACCTTTCGATGCGTGGCTCAATTCGATGCATTCGGGATCAAAGCTGGAACCGGGTCCCACAACCAAACCGAATGTTCTACCTGTTTACCTGCGCAGTCTAATTGCACCCACTTAGCACTCACAGACGCAGGCACCCGGCAGTCACACAACAATTGCTGTGGATTGCCGTGTCCCTCGTATAAATTTCCAGCTTGACATGGCGGCTGGCCTTTGTCTAGGAATCGGGGAAAAAACACATTTAGCTGGCGATCCTTTTCTTGACCAGCAGCCAAGTGGTTTGATTTTCAAGTGACTTGGGTTACGGAAAACATCCCCCGACATTAGCTCCAATCCCCTCCCAAAAAAAAGAACAACAATAAGCAAACTAATTACTGATACGCGTGGAAATTCTGTAGCAATAACAACATACAGTTTGGCCAAAAAAAAAGGGTTCGGCGGTGGAAAATTATGCGCTGCAATTTTTATTGCCTCATTGTTCGCGGCATGTTGCTGCTGCTGTTTCTGCTGATGCTGCTGTGCTAATGTTGCTGTTGCTGTTCGGCTGCGGGTGCTTTGCATTGTTCGGGCTTTGTGTTTTTTGGACATTTTTGGGTTAATGTTAATTACCCGAACTGCTTTCGCACAGAACGAAACCCAAAGCAATTAAAATTTTTATGACGCACTGAGTTATTACTTCAAATCCACAAACTTGAGTAATAGCCACGCCCCTCGCCCGGCAAAGGACGTGAGAAATTCTCCCAGAAAATGAAAATGGAAATGGAAAAAAAACGAAGAAAAGGAAAACGAACGCCCACGGAAAACGAGACGCAACCGAAAAGAGGCCAAAAGAATTCAGGTCCAAGAACCGGGAGAGATATTAAAAAGATTTATTGTTTTATGATTTTCGGAGGGGTCACGACCAGAAACAGCAGCAGCGGCAACAGCGGCAGCAGCAGCGGGAAAAGTGCAACCGTTTTCGGACCAAGGTTTCCTACCTGGGCGGCGAGAGGTCAAAGGTTAATCACTGACGCGCGAGGGCCCAAATCGAATTGTTTCTGGCAGAGGTTTTTGGGTATGTTTTCCACTTGCACTTTCACTCGAACCTCGCGGTGAAATGCTGTAATTAAACTCTAACTATCAAAACGCAATAAATTATACCCACAACAACCAAGACTAAAAAAAACCCACGTCCTAACTCATCTGCGACTTATTTCTCCCAGCATTTCGTTCGTTGATAATTTACATAAAACGATTTTCGGCTGGATTCCAAACCCATTCAAGCGGCTGCTGCAAGTGAAAAGATATCCGAAATCAGATATGTGAAAGTTTATTAATTAGCCAGCAAATGCCAACAGTTTTGTGTGAGCAACCAGAAACCGAGAAGCCGATTGAAGATGCAAGACTTTGTGGCGTTTCTGTTGGAGTCTTTCCGCTAGACACCAGGATTTTGAGCACTACAATGACAATTTGTTCAAAAACAATATGATTCGAAATTGGATGTTGACCACATTTTGTGCAACCTCTCTGTATAAATCCGTATAAATTAAAACGTTTTCCAATACTTAGCTGTTTGAATATCGGGTATAACTAAGAGTAACATACTTTAATTTCTCAATAAGTAAATGTTAATTACAATTTCAACCACAAGCAATGGCAAACATGTTTTCCAACCCTTTTCTGTTGGAGTCTTTAAGCCAGATTTGACCGAGATTTTGAGCACTACAATGCAATTTTGTTCAAAAATAATATGACTCAAAATTGGCTGTTGACCACAATTTATGCACCTCTGCGTCCGTATAAATTAACCAGAAATGCCAGGAAATAACCGACTTTCCTGATCATTAATTGCAGACTGACGTCATTCGGGTTTTAACATGGAGGTAGTGCTCGTAATTACTTCTTCTGCCACGGCTAACAAGCCGCAAACCAAAGTTGTTTTCCCTCCTCGGAGAGGGGGGAGTCCTGGGACGGGGGGAGGCAAAGGATTGCATGATTAGAAGGCATATCAATTACTGGCTACAAGACTCCTCTTTCGCTCCGAGAGTTACAAGCCAAATGCGATTAACATAAAAGGTCAGCCAACGCTCGAAGTCTGGAAGCCTGGGAGAGCCCGCCCGACTAACTAAGCAACAACAATGGAAAGTGGTTAAAAAACATATAAACACACACACATATATAGCATAGTAATGGGCGTAATAAGAATAATTGCCGATAGGGGGGCGTGGGGATTTTTGGGCACATGGCGGGGTGTCCTGGCGGTGCGTGTCCAAGGGTTGCTGTTGTGTCCTCTGTGGGCTTTTTGTTGTTTTGGAACGCGTTGACTTGTGACCATTTCATAAATACCGTTATAAACAAATTACGACAATAATAACACAGCAACTACAACAAGAACAACAACAATGAGGGACCCACAACAACGCAATGGATGGAAATATGAAATTTATTTTTTATTGCTCGCATTTACACATGTCCAAGCAACGCCCTCTTGACCCGAAACAAAACCAAAAAAAAAATACAACAAAAATTATGAATTTCTAATGAAATTAACCGCCTGCTGGGCCTTGCTTTGGGCACCCGGGAGGGGTGGGGAAGAGTGTTTATTTGCTGACGGGCCCACAACTATCCAGCCTGTCCAGCAACAACCCATCCCGACGGCACAGCTTGACCCACGAAGGACAGCTGCAAGCCAAAGGATCGCACTCGAAAAAAACGCATGGAAAAAAGGGTTTCATAGCTGCTTGCAAGCCTTGGCTCCCTGCAGTCTATTCTCTATAATTGATTAAAACTTAATATCACAAATTACATAATATTTTCTTGAACATTACAAAACTTTTCTTGCAGTGCTCGCCCACACAGCCATTGACCCCGCCGTCGTTATTAGCCGCCTTCTTTCCGTTCGCACATTATAATTTTTGGTAATAAAAACGCTTTTTACCTTATAATTGTCCGAAAAGGTGACTGCATTAGCCCGGCAAGGATAATTACAGGATCAGTAACCACGAAAAAGGGCGAAAAATATTGCCTTTGCATCACGGGGAATGCTATATTTATGCGTTTTGTGAATCACCTTTCGACGGCGCGAAGAATCATCGGCAAAAACAAGAAGAATCTGCACCTTTGAGAGCCAGAAGAACGGGCGGGCAAACAACAACTGTCCAGTCAGGCTTAAGTGGGTATTAATTTCTCCCCAGTGACGCGGCGTCCTTGTTCCCCCCAGCACCATCCCACACCCACTTATTCCAGTCTGGAACCGAATCAAGCGATTGCATTACCACAAAACTTTGGGCCCACGAGGCGAGGGGAGGGGAGTGAAAAGGGTGGGGGCGTCGTAGCCAGTTAGTCACAAATACAATCGCGTAATTAATTAAACGCGTCAGCTGGACACTGACCGATTCAAGGGGTGAGGGGCGAGGGGCATTTCCCAACAATGAAAGGATACCCAGGCACAGTGACCAACATCTTTTCGGGGAGTACTGTAGCACTAAATAAGTAATACATCAAAGAAACTAATACTGTTTTTGGTAGAGAAAATGTAGGAATATAGTAATCTTTTAAGCGATTTTCTATACATATCGTTTTATTAAAAACTAATGGTCATTTGATTTCTACCTAAATGCAGTATTGAAAAACGTTTTCCAATGTTTAGCTGTTTGAGTAACGGGTAATACTAAAAGTGCTTTAAATCCCTAAATAAGTGAATGGTGATTTGATTTTCAACCACAAGCAATTAGTTGGCAATTAACTAGTAAAACTATGAGTACTTTGGAGTACTAACGTTTCCAAATGTTTAGCTCTTTGAGTACCGGGTATTTCTAAAGGTGGTACTTGCAATTCCTTGCAACACCCACTGTATTGGAGCGTGGAGCTGCCTTTGTGGTGGAGGAACTCCTGCTGTGAATCGGTGCTTAACCCGAGACACACGCATTACCGCCCCGGATGGATTGGACACGGATACGGAGTGGCAGGGCAACTGGGGGCAGGGGCGAGAATCGGTCAGCAAACACACCTCAAATCGCGTTTTGTCCTTTATCAGGTAATTCACGTTTTAGCTCTTCGCATTTTATTTTGTAATTCCACTCGGCGGCCAGTCCTGCGTCTTCTTGGCTTCGTTTCAGCTTTATTTATTCTTTTGGTAATTGTTTGCCATTAATTACACAGACACAGGAGTACAAATATTTCCGCTTTTAGCCCCGCTGGTTGTTGTTAATTTTATTTATAACTCTGAATCGGATGACACACCTTTCTTTCAGTTCGATTTACGATCTTTCAGGCTTTATTGGTGGTTAACTGGGCTTTATTGGTCCCTCCACCCGCCCAGAAGGCCCAAAACAATTGGCGCTTTGGAGATTTAATTGCAAGCATTAGAACTTGCCCGAATATGATTTCCGTTTCCGGTTATTGCCATTCTTCCCCCCTTTTTTTGGGCCCCTTTACTTTTTTTTCTGCCAATGTTTTGTCCAACAAGTTTGATGCAACCCGAAGTTCTCGGAGCCGTTTCGTTTGCAACTCGAACAGAGGGAGAGGGAAACAGCAACAGACAGAGAGCGCAGCCTTCATTTTCATTCACTAGCCGGCAAAATCGCAAGAAAAACAATAACAAACCTCAGCTGGGAAAGTCTTTGGCGGGGGAAAGCCTCGCCAGCCCGTAAGAGAATCGCCGCAGAGATGAAGAGCTGGCCCAAGGAGCCCAAGAGCGAAATTCCCAGACTGCAGTCTCAAGTTGCAGCAACAACCAACACCGAGGCGATTAAAAATATATAACACACACACTTTCACACACAGCCCAAGACCCAGTGGCGACTTTTCTTTCGCAAGGGCTGGGAAGTGTCAGTGGGAGGTGGGAGTGGGAAGTGTCTTTTATTTATTGCAGCTTCGATTCGACCACCAAGAGGCGGGGGACGGGCAGTGGGCGGTGCAATGGTTATGCCATCATCTTGCAGGACGAAGCAGTGGGCACAAAGCATCTAAAACTGCCTAGGAAACTAAGTTTAATATTCAGATTCAGAGATTGTTTTATGATCTAACGCTTGCCCTAAGCTTTCCCCCTTATGAAAGGCACTTGATTTCTCACCCTGAAAATCATTGCACTTGGGAATTAATGCCGCGGCTGTTACGGACAAATCCAATTAACTGTCTTTATTTTCCGAGTGGACACTGTATCCCGGGCCTTGGGCGCATGTATATGTGTGTTTGCTATCTTAAGCAGTATTTTCGCTGTTTGCTTTTAACCAAGTTGGTTTGGCGCTTGGCTTGCGGCCAAATCGGGAAATCAAATCAATAATTTCGCTGTGGCGTGGAAATGGCAACTGCTTGCCAAAGCAAACTGCATTCGAGAGTCGCAACCGATGGGGAATCCCCTTCCGTCGGCGTCGTCGTCGTCGTCGTCGTCATCATCTCGTCGTCATCGGCATCGTCATTGGGGGTTTCCCCGATTTGTCCTGTCTACGAAAATACGAAAACACTTTTCCCAACAACACAGCATTGCGAACAGCGAAATCAAAAGAAAATCCGCAAGCATAAAAATCAAATAAAGCGATGGGTGGCAGGGTGGTAGGGTGGTCGAGTGGGTGGCTGTGCGACGACCATGAAAAGGGAGACGCGTGGCGACGATGGGGAAAATTCGGGACAAGCGGGAAGGCGGGAAGGCGGGAAACGGGAAAGCGGGCAAGCAGCAGCCAGGGAGGCGGGGGTCGTGTTGTGTTGAAAACGCACATGCTGATACTGGGGAGGGGCAGAGTCAGCGATGACACGTGCTTTTTTGCAGCTGTTTTTGCGGAAAACTCGCAACTGCGCGAAAAAAAGGACAAAAACAAAAATCGCAAAATGAGCACACACACACACAGGCACACTCGCAGCAGAAAAAAAAGCACAGAGCTGCGAAAAAGCGGCGGAAGAGAAGAGGCAGAAGAATCAAAAGCTCGAATGCGACGCGACGCGAAATTTTGCAGCCGACGAAAGCCGAAGGCGTTTTTTGGGGCCTCCAAAGTGCAGGCAAGTCGAGAGAAGGGGCGGGGAGGAAGGGTAGGGAAGGAACACGGCAAAAATGGGAGCAAATTCAAACGGCAAGAATCAAGTTTGAGAGTGTGTCTGTTGAACGCAAATGACGGGCCTGCAGGTGGCAGCCCCCCCCCTCCAATTGCACATTGTCGATTCAACTTGCCATCTTTATGGCCACAGTGGTCACTCCAATTGAGGAAACACTCTCCCGAAATGGCAAATTTTCTGGGGTTTTAGATTGGATTAAAAAATATATAAACTTGCTGTTCTCGTTTTGTTATGGGAGATAAAATAAAATAGGGAGCATATCCTTTGGTTGCTTTCAAGCCAATGTCAAGAGTTCATTAAAATAACATTATATTAAAAACTGAGAGGTTTGATTGATTATATTGATTATATTTTACCAATTTACTTTAGGATTCATAAATATGAATAATAATAAAATATTTCAGTCACACAAATATTAGCAATATTTAGAATTTGGAACCGCAATCCTAGATATTTGTATTACAATGTCTCTTTAAGACACATATTTTATTTTAACTCAAATAAATATTAGCTATAAAGATTGGCCAGTGAAGTTTGGCTTATTTTCCATAGCAAAACGAGACTTTTTCGATGGACCACTGTACAAGTGCATGTGTGGGTGGCAGAGGAGGGGAGTCTCACAGTCACACAGTCGGACAAACAGACAAACAGACAGAGAGACAGACAGACACAAACAGAGAACCGAGAGCCAGACAACAACGTCGACGTCTTTTTGGCGCGTGACGTCGAATCGGATGCCGTTCCATGGCAGATGGCAAATTGCATTATTATGCGAGTGTCTGCAATCTGCACAGCCAGGGCAGCAACAGCAACAGCAACAGCAGCAGCAGTAGCAGCAGCAGCAGCAGCAGCCACAAAGGCTTGCCAAAGGGAGATACATAGATAGCGAAGCCGAAAGAAGCGCAAAAACAAAAGTGCAACAAAATACGCAAAACAACAAAACAATATTTTGGTTGATGCAGCAGCGCAGCAGCAGCAGTAGCAGCCGCAGCCGCAGCAGCAGCAGCGGCGTCGCATCGGAAAGTTTCGTTTGCCATCGGTCCGGTCGATGGGCGATTAGAAAGGGGGCGGTTGCAATTCACGAATGACAAGGCCGAGGGTCAGCGGGGCGGGTCATTCGCAGGGATTACATTTCGTTTTGTTCAAAAATTAATAGAATTTCATAAGCTTTTTCGACTGCGTCGGCTCTCCGTCCCTGTCTGGCTCGGCTCCGGGGGTTCCCCCTTTCGGTGCCGCAATCCCCTCCCCCCGACCGCCTGCCGTGGGATGCGCTGCCTCTTTCGCTCTTTCAAATGTTAATTTGGATTTTTATTAGGTTTTAGGAATGCATTGTTGTTGCCACTGCTGCTGGGCTGTTGTCATGCATTTTATTTTCACTTGAAATTGCAATTGTTGGGGCTTTGTTGCGATTTGACTGCGCTGCTGGCGTCGACGGCGCTGCTGTCGCGGCGTTGAAAGTGCGACTGCGTTAGAAAATTGCATTTGATAATACACTAAACACACAGATACACCCCCCACACCCACACACACAAGCAGTCAGCCCCCCAGACACCCGACAGATACAAATCGTTCTTGTCTTTTTTTTGGGTCGTGGGCTGGGCGGCCCAGAAGAAAGCAAAACACTCGTCTGCAACCTGCAGCCTGCAAGGGTACATTTCTGCGGCTCCTTACGTCGTTCGGAGCTTCGTTACGAGTCCTTTGGGGTTACAGTCGAACCTCTGACACCTCTGGGAGGGGTGTCTGAAATAACAGCCACGAAACCCCCTAACTTATTGCTCATATTTCATAAGCAAACTAGCTTCGCTTATGCAATAGCATTAAAATGAGTTTCGAATATATTCACTTCGATTTGAACGATTCCTCGTGAACTTCCAGCTAAGACTAAACTGTTTCCGCTGTGCCCAGAAACTGAAGGCCATTAAACTTAAACAAGATCTATGCATAATTAATACAAAAAACATAAAACTGCAACTCACTGTGACAAATTATAAGCCCCCTAAACACCGGAAAGTCAATACAACTATAGCAACTCTGTTTTACATGGTACGAGTACTCGTATTCTTTGTTGGAATATGACAATCAGAAGGTAAGAGAGATCCTTGTGCTGGATGGATTTGCGAGGGACTACTGTGAGAATCAGACGACAGCCGCAGTGTTTACGTTGGCCTGGCTTACGTCCTCAATCGATGAGGTTACAAGTCGTCGAGGGGCCGGCCAGGGAGGTATTGGCAAGCACTGCAAATATTATGATGAGAATATTTGTACAAATCGATGCAGAGTTGTTCCCGGTAATCCTTGCTACTGCAACAATATTTTCGAAGGATGTTTTCGGTCTTTCGGCGACGATTTACACGAGGCAGGTAGAGGTAGAGTGGTAGAGTAGTGGTAGGGGTGGCCATGTGTGTGTGTGAAAAGTGCCACATCATTTTCGGCATTTTTCGGCATTTTCGCTGCACTTTTTCCGTGCACTTTGTGTGCGATTTTGTGCCAACTCATGTGGCAATCGCGCGACTGTGACTCTGGGCCAAGGCGCCGCCGTCGGCAAAGGGAACAATTGAATCGAATCGCCAGGTCCTTCAGGTCCTTTCTCCGTTCCCTTTGTCTTCGCCATCATTATTGTCGAGCGGAACTTCAATTACACATTTGCTCACATGAAAAAGTGAAAAGTCACTGGCCTGTCATGAGCCAAAAATCCAAATCTCATCTACCGACGGCATTCCTCCAGTCCATCCCCAACCACTGCCACCACCCCGCCCACAACCCTGCATACTCGTTTCGTATCTTGCCTTTTGGCCACTTTGAAATTTTCTTTTTATTTCTCGGGTCCTCGCTCGCTCGCTTCACGTTTGATTGGAATTGTTGTTGTCCCGTTTTGTGGGTCCTTGGCTAATGGCGACGGGGCATTTTATACCCTTTTTCGCAGGCAATAAAAACATTTTCTTTTTACCCCCCAAAATAATGAATAATATGAAGAAAAATACTTGCCCCACCGCATTTTCTCGCTCTTTTTTCTGTGCTGCTGCTTGTGGAAAACAGAAAACGCATTAAGTGCGCGGTTTCCATTGTTTATAACATTTCTGCCACCCGAAGAACGCGGCAAAGGGATAATTAAGAATGCTTATTTATCTAGAACGCAGTCCCGGCGCCGATTGTCCAGCTCCCGGCTCCCAGCTCCCTTTTCCTTCCTCTGACCGCAGGGGGGCACACAGAAGCCCCAATGAAAAGGTTCGTAAAAAGCCAAAAAACTTTTATTTTTTATGATAAATTGTGAGCTGGGGGGAGGCAAGGCAACGGCGCCGCCCAAAGGTCACAGCGAAAGCCAAGTACGGACTGCGGTCTATTCTTGCCCATTGAGGGGAATCATTTTTGAAGTGATTTAACAGCGAGTTGCAAGTAACCATTAAAGCGAAGCTGCAGCTTCGGGTGAAAAGGTCACCTGTTCTGGCTCGAAGAGTTCAATCAACGCGTTGGGCCGGTGCTCCGGCTTCTGCCAAAGATTTTCTCCGCTAATTAGCCGGGCCGAAAGTTGGCGAGTTGAAAATTGCCCGAACGAGCGCGGCCACAAAATCTTAGAAGCCGAGAATCGATGCCGGTGGGCAGGCAGCGCACACGCAAATCACTTGTTTTTATGTAATTAACCTGCTGCCCCCGTCGCCCTGCGCCTCCCCCTGCGGACTGTTCCCCGGAGGTTAACGGATTGGGCCTTAGTCCGGGTAATTAACCAAAACCGATCGCTTCTTACGGCCCGTCCGAGGTTTTGGCATAATTTCCAGCTCGGGGTGAGTCTGTCTAACATATCTTTCAGGTCTCTTCGCAAGGGGCCGTTCAATGACCGATAAAATTGCCTCAACCATCGCGACCAACTCGACCGACCCGGCGATGCCTTTTAGCGGGCTATTGATTATTAATATTTCGTATTTTACCCCGCTCTTTTGGTGTTTCTTTTGTTGGTTAGTTGTTCCCAACATTTTTTACCATTTGCTGTAATTACAGCGACGCGTTAATTGTTCGCCTCCTCTGCATCGGGTTCCCCCTGTATATTGTTTCACAGCATCATCCGTCCCCGGGTTTCCACCGCCAGCCACGGGTATTTGTGTTTGCTTTCGGAGCCCCCCCAAAAAAAAATAACACTCGGCGGGGCGAGGAATCTACACTTACGCGCGCTGTTTGGCTCAGATTCCAGCGGAGAGAGCCCCCGGGTCTATTGGCTGCTATTACCATTATTGGCCCTGCCACTGCCGCGAAGTAAGTTGGCAATTACCGGACGGAGTTCCCCCGAACGCAGGTTCATTTATCACAGCGAGGAGGACACCACGAAAGCTTTGGTTGGGCTTTGCGATCTTGCAAGATCTCGCAAATAAAGATCAGGGTCGTAAACGATTTGTTAACCTAATTTAGTGGATGCTAAACAAATCGCAGGCCAATCAAAATCCCCGAAACAAGTCTGAAAGTTCTATTTAGTGGGACTTGGAAAACCGCTTGGAAAACGGTGAACCGAGCTTTTTGTGCTTAAACTTACCGGTTGGGTTTTAATCAGAATTGAAACGTTGTTTCGGTTTCTTAGCCGGTCACACTGTTCAAGTCACGTTCACAGATTGTTTTGCTTGTGATTTGATTTTTTCTTTGCAGGCGTTATGGAATTGTAAAATTTGAACACTTTTGAAACACTGAGGGTTATTTTCCAAGGGATTTCCTGGGTGTGTTTACATAATTTGCTCGGAGGCGAACTTAGCACTTGTCTGGGCCGATTTTGGTGAATTTAGTTTGAATTTTCCACTCGCTGCGGGGCGCAAACACTGCTCAACTGCAACAGCAACAATAAGAGGGGGTTTGGTGTAAAGTAACTGGCGTTTTCCGAGAAAGAGCCACTTTTACTCGGTCTCGTGTTCTCTGGCTTTGATTGCGAATCTGGCTATGGCTTTGATTCTGAATCCGAATCTGAATCTGAATTCTGAATTCTGAATTCTGATTGCAGTTGTGTGGGAAATTCGTTTTATTAATAAAATGCACAACTTCCGTTATTAATTTTGCAACGACAACAATTGCCCGCAGCTGCGCTGCTCTGGTGTGTGCGCTTTGATTCGCCTGGCGGGACGGGTGCGGCGTGCAACGCGGGAGGCGGCGGGTCGAGTGACGAAAGCCGCTGACAGACGGCAGGGCAGCGCGAGCGGGTGTCGCCTAGGAGAGTGCAACAACAGCAGGGGAACGGGTAGAGGGCAGGGGCAGTGGCACGGGCACGGCAGGAGCCCGCAAAATAAATGGGGAAAAGTGGGCGGCGGCGGTGGCGGTGGCGGTGGCGGGCGGAAAATCGCAATCGAACGGGGAACAGCTTTGACAACCTGTCCGCTCAGCGGCCCCTTCGGGGTTTTGGCTCCTGCACGCGACTCCGCTTGCTTGTTGCGGTTTTTTCGCTGCTTTTTTGCTGCCTTGCGCTGCATTCATTCATAAAAATCAGGTTGTAAAAAAAGAGCAAAAGGCAGCAGAAGCAGCAGCGCTTTTTTATTTATTTATGTCAATTTGCCGACGCGCAGCTCTTGCAGTTTTTTATTTGCGTTCTTTATTGTTGCTGCAGCAGTTTTTGCAGCGTGTTTTGTTTGCAACCAGCACTGTAGCACTGTTTCGCATTAGTCTGTTTTGCTTTCGGCACTGTTCCTGTTTTATTTATTGCCTAAGCTGCGTTATTTTTAAGTGAGTTACTTCACGGAAAAGCCAAGTCAAAAACCAAAACAAAGGCACTGCCACTGGCACTGGCACAGAGCCGGGGGAATGGGGAAACACACGGGAACTGGACGCACTTGAACCACGATTGCTGGGAATTTTGAAGTCGCGCCGAGTACACGTCCGCTTCAAGCGAAGTGAAAATTTCAAATGCGATGTACTCAGGCCGAAATAAAACGTACGGAACGGCACCCCATCTCGGCGTATGCGTAATGATACAAGAAATAAGAATTCCTGTTTGTCGGGCGGCAAGTACGAACCTGACCCGAAGTGCTTCGAGCTCGGGCTGACGGCGAACATGTTGCATGCAGCACGTATGGGTTCGCCTGTGCGGCGATACACTTTCCTATAAAACCAAGTCCGACGAATGGCAGGTTTGTTTGTTGTTTGAGTCACCTCAACTGTTTGCAACCGTTTTTTCTTTTCAATTTATTTTTAATATTTATTTTATATAATTTTTACCTGTTTTCAAATTTTTCCTATAAAATAATTTACAAATTAAATCACTTTTTGTCTTATTCATGAGTTTTTATGGATTTTGCTAGATCTTGGCGATTGTTTTGTTTTGGCCTTGGTTTAGACCTTATTACTTATGAGATTTACTATTACTTTTTTTTTTAATTTTCTTAATCATTTAAATTCCAGTTTGATATTGCCGTTTATATTTGATTAGCCTTTTTTGTACTTGGTAATATGTCTGATGCGTTGCCAAGTTCCATATATCATGTACCTCTAGGTACAAATTGTATGGGGGTTTTGGTGCTTGGCCCACCTGAGCTGCTTGCAAACGTTTTTTTCTTTTGAAATTATTTTTAATATTTATCTTAAAAAATATTTACCTGTTTTCAAATTTTTCCTACAAAATAATTTACAAATTAAATGAATTTTTGTCTAGGTTTTATTAATTTTACTTGATTTTTTGGCGTTTGTTTAGTTTTGGCTTTGGTTTTGACCTTATTGCTTGTTTTTATTTTATTTTTTTTAATTTTCTTAGTCATTTAAATTCCAGTTTGATATTGCCGTTTATATTAGCCTTCTTTGTGCTTGGTAATCTTAATCCCAGATGCGCTGCAAAGTTACATATATCATGTACCTCTAGGTACAAATGGTATACTATATTAATATTGACCAAAGCTATGCCAGAGACGTAATTGTTTTGCTTTATGTGTACGCATATGGAGTTTATGTGATATTTCTCCGAAGCCCGTATTCGGTAAAATTTTTGAGATGGTGATATACGCACAAAATGTAATTAAAAAAAAAAAATTTGTTTTTATTTTATGAATTTTGACTGATGTTATTAATTAATTTAAAAACTAAACGGAATTCGCTGGGTTGTTGGTCTTGGCCTTGGTCTTGGCTTGGACCTTATTATACCTCAAGACCTGGTATATTACTTTTGACCAAAGCTATATATATGCACACGCCGTTCGTAAGCCAGAGACGTAATTTTATTGCTTTATGTGCAATTTGCTCCATTCTAATTTTCAAAAACTGATTTTTTTTTGTTCGTATTTGTCATATCTCTTAAATGGTTTTAGCAAGAGATATAATATATATTTTCTCCTAGAGCTAAACGTAATATCTAGCCATGTGTTTTATAAAGATCGGACGATAAATAATGAAGATACGGCCAACAAATATGTCCACCGTTTTTTCAAAGTGTCAATTCCGGATAACATTATATAACGGTAAATGAATGTGAAAATAGGAACGCTCAACGACAGCGTTTCTACTTGCTTTTTTTTTGGTGAAATATCAAGAAATTGAATATAAAAATGGGCAATGAATAAGCTTATTTACATGTTTTTTAGTGTTAAACAGCCTCTGTTCCCTTATATGTATGTATTTATGTTCATAAATATGTATATAACCAAGATATGCCACCCGATGCTACCGCACTATAATCTCTATCCTCCCCTCGAATTTCCACAGCATTTTCCGACCCTGCAGGAAGTCATTAAGCTGCCTGCCTATGGGATAAATAAAGTTTTCCTCCCACTTCGGGAAGGCGGGAAAGCGGGAAAGCTATAAGGTGGCGGGCACCCCAATGGCAGATGCAACTTTATTAAACGCGACAAAAACAAAATAAATTTACGTGTAAAAACACTCCAGAATGCGACAAGCATCGAATTGTAACAGCAAGAGACTCCGATGCAACGATCCGGTGGATGCAGTATCTGGGGATCGCCGCCCAGCGGCATGCGGTAGCTAATGTATCTAATAGATACACGACAGCATGTCAAGCGCTTCCACTGGAGCGAGTAAAGTTTTTCGGCTGCCACAAAGAGGGCGGAGGCATGAAATTGTCCGGAGGGAGGTGGGGGTATAAAATCGTTCTTAAAAGCAGGCCCAAATCGTTGAGATACATCTCAATCTACATTGCACGGCAAGAAATTACATATCCTAATTTAGCAATATGACTAAATATAAACTTTTCTGGTGGTTCGGACTAGTAGTTTCATCATAAAAAATCAAAATGGACGCATTCACAAGACTATCAATAAACCAATTCAATTGGGCTCGTATTAGGGAACAGTGCTTTCCTTATTTAATATTTAGTCTTTAATTAAGTTGCAGTGTAGCGGCTCCCCTTCTCACCTTCGGCATGGATTCTCCGTGCTATCCGCTCCTCGTGCGTCGCTAATTAACATTGGGATTGTAGTACACTTTTAATTTATATCTTATTGATGCCGGGCGACATTTGTATTTATTTTTACCCACATCCCCGCCTCCCCCTCGCACCCATTCGGCCCTAGGTGTGCGGTGCGGGCTGTACTATATGTAGGTATGTAGGTGGAAGGTACTATTCGAAATTCACTTCCCAAATCTATGCCGCCCCTCGGTGTTCGAGTGTCGTCGTATACGAGTGGAATGTTATTTTTATCGAGAGGAAAAAATTGTGGAAAGCTAAAATTTATATGGAATAGGTGTCGCGCCTCGATATTTTGGGTATAATTATTGTTAATATTTGTTGCTGCCATCGCTCTTGATTCGCCCCACTTCGCCCCTCGCAGACACTTTTTCGTCGTTTTTCTCATTTGTTGGATTTGTTTCGTTTGCTGGTGTTATTTTTTTTTTATTTTATCTATACTCTAATTAAAATATTCGTTTGTTTTGCGCTTGATGTTTTTCTTGTTGCTTTGCCAGATTTGTGGATGCTGTATGTATGTTCTCCGTGCGCACATATATTTTAATGCCACGATCTGTCTAAATGATTTTTGTACGCATTTCAATAGTCGCAGGAAATTGCTATGAAAAAATAAAAATAATAATAACAACAACAATTAAGCCTGGTGGGTGGTGCGCGTTTATTTTTAATAAAAATAAGTATTTTCAGATTGTTTTTAATGGCTTCTGCTTATGACACGTATGGTACTACATACGTGTGTGATTTTGATATATTTTCGTTAGTAGTTTATTGCTAAGATTTTTAGGTGTTTGGAAGAAAATTGTTCAAGAGTCTCTTTCAAAACATAAATCAACAAAATTAGAGATGTATTTCGTTAAGAAATCCAGCAAATTGTCACTGCAAAAGTACAAAAGTACAGGATTCCTAACTTATGGGTAAACATATCGAACAGATCATTGCCCACAAGACTGATCAATTATTGAGGAACATTTCTTTCCCTTCAGGTATATTCCTGGGTTCCTGTCTATTTCCCTCTAATGGAGTCGTTTTCGTTGCATTAATAGGGGAATACATCAGGCACTGGATGTATCTGGAAGTAACATATCTGCTGTATCTGCTGCACGCGCGGCAAATGACAATTCATTTGTCTTGCAGCTCGTGGAGCATTTTCAAGCGGGTTTCCATTGCGTTGGCGACCAGCATTCCGTGTCGCCGATGAGTTATTGACAATCGCATTGGGCCGTGTCCGTAGTGTTTTGTAGGATGCCGCATCCAAAGCTCTCGGTTCCGGAGATCTCTGGATGAGTTATCAAGCTGAAAAATAGAAACATGATTATGAAATTATCAATGGAAATGCGTGTACGTGAGTATATACGTGAGCCCACGGCGACAAAGTTCGAGAAAAGTATGGAATCCCAAGTTGACCTTAAATTGTGTCGTGTTTTCAGAGTGGGTGGGCTTATAATGAAAATGAATTAAACAGCTAAATATTTCGATTCTTTCCCTTTGAATTAATTTGTTCATTCATTTGTTTTCTTACATTTGGACAGACAATTTTTGGCGGTCACATTAATAAAAATAACGGTCAAAAAATCTTTAAAAAATTTGAGCAAATGTTAATAAATCTAAAATAAGTTGTTTCTATATTTTTCTATATCGCATATATAACTATGCATTTTTTTTAAATTTAAAATGTAAAATCTCAGTTATTGTATTGTATATTCAGCAATGTTAGGACTAAGATCTTTAATGCAAGCTGTCCTTTTGTATTGATCATGTTCTTTGTATGTACCTTGATAGCCTCTACAATTATATCTAAAGTACTTCTAGTATTATAGAAAAATGGGAATGTAAATTTTGAATAAACCCATTAAAATATTTTTATTAAAACCCAAAAATATCGTTGTGCCATCAAGTTTGTACGGCATTTCTTGAATCATCTCCAATCTTTGAATTATTTACCTGTAATAGGGAAACACAGCTGCCTTTCAATCACATACAAATCGCTCCCGGTCTCTATCGCACCCCTGTCTCCATCCTCTTCTGGCAATCGTGTGTGCGTGTGCGTGAACAATAGAAATGATCGAGGTAAATACGAGTTACATAGATACACACAGGGGCCCTGGTACACATCTATCTGTACCGCTCGACTCACCTTGCGGCTCACGAATTCAATGGCCACGAAAGAGAGAGGCAGCGAAAGATCCAGAGAGTGTATTTTTTACGGTTTCGGTTTTTTTGAAGATGATACACGAACCATGAATTTAATTATGATAAAGAAAAAACAATTTTATAGCCAACAAAAGCACGCAAATAGGAGACTTATAAGAGAGTCTTGGTAGCGCTGTCTGATTGTCTGCTTGTATGTACCATTTTTGTAGGTATTTTGTGTGGGTACTGGTGGCTATTATGTAAAATAGGTTGGAAAGCGACTGGAAGATGCCCAAAACGAGCGGACGAGTACTCGAGTGTGTGCGAGCGAGTGGGCATTTCGTTTATATATGCGCGGAGTGTACATAAGTATGCCAGCCATCGTAGTCGACGAATTAAGTGCCGTTGGCTCTATTACACTCCTCCTCTAGCCCCCGTCCTCCTATCTCCCATCCTCCTATCCACCTTCTCTCTATTTATTTGATCCAAAATGGTGTCGATCACATTGCACAAGGCGGTACAGTCGCCTCCGTTGCCATAACTCATAAAACCAACTTGAAACCGTATTACGAAGTCGGAAAAAAGTTTGTTGGAGGAAACTTTACTGGTATATTGCGCTGACGGTTTTATCGAGCCAAAACGAGATGTAAATGTGGATTCAATGTAAATTACTAGTCCTAAACCATGATGGTTTTTTGTAGATCTTACCGCTGGATAGGAAACTGTTGATTCCAGGCATTTGTATTGATATTATGTGGGTTCCAGGGCATAAAAAACGAAAACAAGTCTTGAATAGGGTTCCTATGATATTCACAAATTTCTCCAAAGACTAAGAGCTAAAGTTTATTTTCCCTGCAAAAATAGAAACTACTATGAGATGCGAAGCCGAAATTGGTTTTGGGCTAATGCCGGGCTACCGTAACACATTAAAATTATCTAGCAATTCTTCGGCTCCAGCTCCAGCTTCAGCTTCAATTAGTGGCCAACCTGGCTGGGAGTCGCGAGCAACGGTTGTACTTTAACCGTCCATCCCGCCAAGAGGGTTGAATGAACCAGGCCAACACCACAGTCCGCGCTGGACGGCTCTGTTAATTAGCCAGAAACGCAGGCAAAACGTAGAGCTCGGACCGAAAAATGCTAATAATAATGATGTTGGGAGTCAATCAATCATTTTGCATTCGGCCAATACACAGTTTCACAGTGCAAAAACACTTACACACAGCCCATCCATCGCCCATCCATCGTCCGCATACACGACTCCGATGCTGCCGATGAGGCTGCTGCACCAGGCAAAAACCATGGGAGAGATGGGAGATGGATGGATGAACCAATTTTATAGAAATTTTCAAAGCGTTTTCGGCCACCCATTGCTGACAATGCAGCTACCAGAATTATGAACTGAGAGAAAAGCCCCAGGGCAAGCAGAAAAGTTATTTGAAAAGCAATTAAGTGAGAACCTAAGTAACCTATTTTAGCTATGGAAAAAGCTAAAAAGCTATTAAAAGGATTTAGTTTAAGACACCATTAAATAGAAATTTAAATATTTAATCCAAAGCACGAATAGCCATTCTCCCAGTGCACATCGTGGTTGTGAGAACAATAACTTGGTGCCGCATTAAAATATCTGCAATCATTAAAATTGCGCACGCTGACATTGTTTTGGGAAATCGGTCGGCATTGTTTAGAAGCCTGTTTGCCACCCTTGTGTCCTTTGGAGGGCTCTGCTGCAGTTTCGCCAATGACATCCTCCTTTGTGAGCTGATCCAATGGATCCAACGAAATATGTGTGCCCGACGAGCACTCGGCCCCGAGGCGGTGGCATCGGCATCGAATTTGGAACAATAAGCTCGACAATGCGTCAAGTCCTCGTTATTCGCCATCCAGCGACTATCATCATCCCATTCATCCGATGATTCACAGCCGTACAATAAATATAAGCCAAATATGTACAAGACAAGCTCTACGGCACACATATTAGATGATAATCTATGGACTATGGACTTGAAAGGGCATTTTGTGCATTTTGCCAAGTTTGCCATTGTTGTAAACTGTTTGTGGAAAGAACAGTTTGACCCACATTTTTAAAAACTTTTTGGAAAAAAAGTTTGAATAAATGTATTAAAATATTATGTCGGGTAATTTTTCTTATAATGCTAGTTTTGGGAAAAAGTTGAACATGAAATTGTAACCGTCACTTGTTTACAAATCCAAGAGACGTTGCATTAACAATACCTGTATCGATATATGTTTGTTTGCATTACCCACAACTTATTGTGGCTTTAAAATAAATCTTTAACTACTTGGTTAAATTAATTCTAAGGAAATAATCCTGTAACCACAGCTTTTTGTGGCATATCAATTATACTAAAAATAGTTCATTGCGGATCCCATTCGGATAAATGATTTCTTTGCATAGACTTTTGCCAATAGTCAATTATAAAGTAATTCCTTCACAAGTTGACTTTGTCCTTGCAATTAGTGCAGGTGAACTTGAGTTACATTATCTTAATGCATCCTCCATCCGTCCGAGCATTCTCCGATCTGCCGTGTGACATCCCACAAGTGTCAGCTGCAGATGGGCCAGTAATGTGCGCATCCTGATTGCAGGATTGCAGGAATGCCGGAATGAGGGCATGGGGCCACATTTGTGTGTGTCCGAGCAGCTACTTTTGGGCTGCTGGGTGTGGGCTTGGGCCTGGGCCTGGGCCAGGGCTTGGGTGCACGCTGAAGGCCTGACCCAGAAACCCAATTGGAAAGCCAAAAGCTAAAGTCAATAAAGAAGGCTTCGGCGAAGGCCCGACGGAGCTTGGAGTTGGAGATACTCAGCTCCAGTAGCCTGCCCAGCAGTCCATCCCGGACATGCCCGAGTGCATTCGACCCCGTGCACATTTCCACCCAGTCGCCACCACCCACCAGCACCAACAATCGCCGCCCCACTTAACCCGCCTGCGTGCGCCATCAATGGTCAGAAGTCAACCCACAGCTCGGCTCTGATTTGAATAGGCGGGCGATGGGGCGCTGTCGGAGGGGCAGAGCTGGGGCGGGGGCGGGAGCGGGAGCTGGGGCCCTGGGGGCTGCATTGGGCAGGGTCAGGGGGCGAGGTGGGTTTGGTAACCAACAGCTGGACTGCGGCGTGGCACGTGCTGGCGCCAATCTCGCGCAGAGCCAACACTGCGCACTGGAAGGTGCCGCGTGTGTGGAACTCGAGTGAGCCAAAAGCTTTGGGATAGGTCGCGCTCAGAGCTTGCGACCCCTGCGAGTAGTCCTTTACACTCGGAAAAACTAATTGTCCATTAATGTGTCAAAAGTTGTGGCAAAAACATACCTTTACATTAAATGGCACCTTAATTGTTAGCACTTTAAATGTGTATTTGGGTAATTTGTATAGTCTTTATCAATAGATTTTGATAATTTTAATAGAATACTTATAGAAATCTATGATATATTTGTATCAACCGGTTAAGTTTCGCTTTGTTCCAGTAGAGGTAGTAATTTAAAGATGTAAGCTACGATAGATATGGTAATTGTAACAGAACTTCCTGTTAAAAGTTCCTTCTTTTTTGGCGGGTGATCAAAGATGTATGCGACCTAGCATTATCGTGACACCTTTGTATTGTGTAAAGAAAGTAAAAATCATCCTTTAGATACAGTAAGCAACTACCTATTTCTCTGAGTGACCCGGGGTTGCGGGTGTCCCGGCGCAAACCTGCGGTGCTGCGGAGCTTTCCGGCCGTACTCGGCGCCGGGTTGCTAACTTGGCTAACGCTGGAACCTGGAAGGCGGACTCGGATGCGGAATCGAACGCCGAGCGGAGCGGAGCGGATACCTCGAGTGCAGCAGCACCAACGACTGGCAGGCTGAACCACTGAAAGGCAGTCACCCAAATTAGTTGCCAGCGTTTCGCCTTTGCGTGTGAGTCTCATTTCTGCCTGTGTTTTGCTCCGTGCGTGTTGGTGTTACTGTTGGTGATGGTGTCGCAGTGTTAGTGCCAGGATTGCACTGTCCAGCACTCCGGCCGCGAGAGAGCAGAAAGCAGAAGGATCCCACTGCCGATCCTGGCTGTCTCAATCAGTTCGCTCTGCCGGAGAGAGGAAGCGTGTGCGGGCCGAAAGTTCTTGTACTGATGTGGTGATAAGTGAGGGCTACGACCAGGCCCCGGGGGAAATCATGGCCGAGTGGCTGGGCTCCTTTTATCCTGACATCCTTCTTCTCGGCGACTCGGCTTCTGGCTGTCCTTGTTGTCCAAGCCCAAAGCCAGGGTCCAAGCAAATGGGGCTGGCCAGGGAAAGCTGCTGCGGCAACTGCTGCTGCTGCTACTGCTGCCTTTTTTCCCCGCTGGTTTAAAGAGCAGTCAGCGCGTGCCGCCGTTTAATTATGTAAAAGCCACAGGACCAGCGCACATACAGCAGCACATAAAACACACGCTCACGCAGGCTGGAGGAAGGGAAGGTCGCAGGGCGGGAAGGAAGTATAGTATCTTGCTGGAATTTTATTCAAATACCCCCGATTCGTGGTCAAATAGAGTCGGAGGCAAATCGAAATTTCATTCCTAATACACATTGATTTTTCGCCCCCGGGTGTCTTGTCCCCGTTCTTGTTTTTGTTCTTGTTGTCCGCTTTGTTTTTCGGGGCAGCGGCCCACGGTGCGTATGATCGATTTTCAGCAGCGGCCCACGGTGCGTATGATCGATCCGAAGGCAGAGGACGTGGTCGCAGGCGGAGGGCCGCCTGAAAAGTGCGGCAATTAAAATTAAATTGTTGTCCCCTCAATCCGAGGCAACCCTCTTTGGAGGCCCCTTGCCCCAGACCCCTCCACCTGCCCCTGCCCCTGCCCCGGTCTCGTGTTTTTCTGCTTTTCTGCCATTGTTTTGTGAGGCACGCAAACACTCACACACACACACACACACACACACACAGGCACAGGCGCGTGTGGAAGGCAAAAGCCGAGGAGGAGGAAAAACAAAACGGAAGGGAGAGCGTGTGTGCCACATAGAGTTGGTAGCTGCTCCAAAATCTGGTTGGTAACCCCGTGCGCCATTACAGCAGCAGCTGGCAGGAGTCACTCCGTGGAACAGAGACAGGACAGAGGCAGGAGCCCGCGAGCACACATTCGGGACGGGTGTATGCAAAGCGTATCCTTTGCATGCACGTGCTCCTCGAGCCAAGCACTGCCACAGTAATTTGGCAAAAATGGCCGAACCGAAGCCTGGCAAACAAAACAACTGAAAGCACAATTGAAGAAACCGACCAAAAAAAACACAACAAAATGAATGAAAAAATAAAAAAGACGACGAAGGAAAGGGCACGAAAGATGTGTAGATGGAGGAGAGAGCAAGAAAATATTAGGCAAAGATATAAAGGCAGAAACGAGTGGGGAAAGCAGAGAAAGAAACAGAGAAAGAGCGGGGGCCAGAGCAAAAAAATCAATGATGCTGCCAAGTGGCTTTGGAATTTGTCGTGTGCCACAAGCAATAATGCAAAAAACAAAATGAAAGAAAAACCCGTTAGCTGGCCGTGTGTGTGATTGTGTTGGTGCTGCAATTAAAGTTAAAAAATAAACACTGATTACGCTGGCCAAACAACAGCGAGCTTAAACACCACTAGTTGTCCATGCAAATGTTGAATTTGCCAACGATGATGAGCTCTCATTTGGGAGCTGCCGGATAGCTTTCTGGGTTGCCGGGCAATAAAAATTGACTTTAGAGTGCTTTCGATGCGCCATTATATTTTATTTCGATGAGTAATTGTCCCAAGCTGGAATTTCTGCTTTCTCAGGGGGTCCTAGACTTTGAATTCAGTTAATAAATATTAAATTACCAAAGTTATGCAAAAGGCAAAGTGTCAACTACAAAGTATTCAACTCCATCAAAGTTAGCAAGCTTTGGAAACTGTTGGAATCGCAATACAAAGATATGATATAGGATATTGCATGAATTTATTGAAAACCCGCTGATAAATCTCACACTAACCCAGTTAGGATACTTCAAACTTTGAAACAAATACGGTTACGCAACAGTCAGCATCATGGCAGAATAACCACAGCGCCCCTGCCAAATGGGTCAAGTTTCTGGCATCCCCGATAGCCTTGACTCCGCGCCTCGGGCTTACGCAGCTTTGGTGCCAAAACAATAAGCGAAACGCTATGAATTTGATTTGCGAAATGAAAATTCGTTGGCCAAATGCGGACCCGCACACACCAGCAGCTTAAACGGGGCTTTGGCCAAACTCGCAACTCACAAAGGAACCATGCTAAATCAGGACAAAGTAAACCCGACCAGCAGCTGCATTGGGGAAAAAACTAAACCGAATTCCTGGCCCTGCAGGTGTCGCTGCTGCTCGCTTGGCCAACCAACTCACCTGCAGGGCAGCAGGACGGCAGGACTCACTCCGGTGCGGGCACTCGACTGGGCGGGGACCGCAGGACTCCGGACGGGGATACGATTGCGGCTCCGGCAGTGACTGCGGCACTTTGTTTACCGCACAAATTGCATGCAAGCTGCAACTGCGGTGACTGCTTTTACACTGCAAATAATCGGTTTAGACCATAGTGTCAGTAAAAATTTAATTTAGAATGCTTTCGATATTTTATGAACTAACTTTAGCAAAGAAAGCAACTTCATCAAAGTTAGAAAAATTTGATAAGTATTTGAACCTACTAAATGGTGCAACGATTTTTGGATACTATACCTCCTTAACTTACCTATTAGCAATCATATATGTAGATCTTTTTTTTGTACTGCATCCTCACTCACTGGGAGCCGGCTCCTCCAAGCGCAACTTTATTAACCCCGTTTTGAAGAGGTGGCAAAGCCCATGCATTTATGCCCATTGTTTCAACAAAGCTTCACCGCTTTTGCCACTGCAGCAGAGCCAGAGCCAGAGCCAGAGCTAGAGCCAGTGGCAGGCCGGAGCCACGCCCACCGCCCCAACGCTGCTCCTATTTATTCAGCTCCGCCGCCTCCTGCCAGGCAGCCAGAGGGGCAGCCGAGCGAGTATCTTCGCTTCCGCATCTGCAACACAACACACTCTGGCTGCCATCTCCCGGTCGGCGTCGTCGATGTCGTGACCGTGTGCTGATGTTTGGCCTGCCTCAAGAGCTTGTCCCACCCACGGATCCACCCACAGAGCCACCCAGTGCAAAGCAATTACCACGCCCCTTTTTTTCGTTGGCAAGGCAAGGAGGAGGTCTGTGAGTGTTTGTTTTGTTGTTCGCGAGACGACGTCGTCGACGGTTTGGCTGGTGAAAAGTTTATAATTTTATTAGGCCCTACAGAAATTGGGTTAGTGTCGCTTTTAGTTACACGACCGGGGCGACGACGAGGACGACGAGTGACAAGCTGGCTGGCAGCAGTCGCGGTGCTCAGATAGTTTCCACGCTTTGTAGTGTTTACACGATGCTTCAAGCCATCTCTTGCCCCTCTAAGCTGCATGTCCCCTGCCGTTGCACGGCCCCTCCCCTTCTGTTTGAGAGGCTGTTGGCCGTCGTCTTAGCGGTGGCTGCACTGACATAATGCCAAAAGCCTTAGCGGTGGCTCTGCCTGCGCTCGGCTTTCTTTGAGGAAATGTTGGACATTTTGCGAAACATGCAGAAATTCTTGATCAGGTGGTTGGCTGCTCGAGGGGCGTGTCACTGAATCTTTCAAAGGACTGCAAGTGGCAATTGGGATTGCATTCAGGCCGCGGCATTGCCTCCCCGCAAATAAGCCGCGAAACTTTGCGTCCCTGGGAAGAATTGTAAATGAAGCAATCAATAGCCAAGGTAGCGGAAATGTTTAATGGCAAAAGTTTCCCCAGGAATAAGTTATGGGCCAAAGTTGTCAAAGTTGTTATTTCACTGGTCGCTGTGGGGAAAAGGTGCTAATTCAAGGCACTTTTGTGTATGAAATTAAACGCATCTAATGATTTTCCCTGCCCATTTGCTTGGTCCTTTGGTCCGATATCTTCTCCCCAGGTTACAAGTGTCACAGTGAATACGTAAATCGAAATCGGAATCGGTATCGGAAAAAATCGCCCAAATCATATGCAGTTTGTGTGAAGATCTCGTTTGGAATCGCGTGAAAGTTTCGCGTTGGACTCGATCTCCAATGTGAGTGCAAAAATAGAATTACGTCAGTCTGCCAAAGAAAAGAAGCGCGTCTTCTTCTGGCAGGTTACAAACGAGCCAACGAGCCAACGAACCATCGAGCATCAGGTAAGAACAGCACACTCTGATTAGTCCATTCAATTCCGAGTTTATAACTATGTATAGTATTGTAGTTTTATGCGCCTTTTTCTGCCAGCACCAAAAAAGATTTCTATGTAAATATGAAGTCGTTTGTATTGTCTAGTAGTTGCTTTTCGGCTTTGTCGGGGTTTCAGCAATAAATTTGTTGAAAGTACGAATTTTAAACAAAACTTGCCTATAAATTGGTACACGTTAAGCTCATGAACAGTGCGGCTCACAATTGCAATTTTCTATACTTTTTAAAAATGCACATTGTCAGGAAATTACTCCTTTTAGTTGACAAGTCTCCACATATTTTGTGCCTAAAATGCTTTGCATTTCAGTAACTTTCAAGTATCCATATGCTTATGAAACGAGCTGTACCCACAGTGAGTTCAATATGTATCTCAGCTCGTTGGCAACTGGAAATTTATGCATATGGAATCTTATTTTCGCCTCGATTGGCTCTCGGTGTGGCTTTGTGGCTCTGGCTTAATGAAGATGGGACAATAATAATTTTAATGGGTTTTACTATTTTGGCTTAGATCAGCTTACGCGCACAGAGATGTTTGTGTATCTCAAGGCGGATGGACTGGCGATATTCAAATCGAATCGCTTTTATCTCTGTTTTGTCACTAAATTGGCAACTGAAGTCGAACACTAGCCCATGAAATCAAGCTAACAGCGAATGGTTGGGCACTGGCTATGCGCAAGTAACACGGCCCATGAGATCATGATCCATATTTAGTATTTACCCGAGGAGATCTCGCCTCAAATTAAGGCAGCCTGAGCGATCTAACGATTTGATTAACATTTATCGCTCGCACTGTAATTGTGTTTATATTCCAGATGGTTTCACTTCGATTCGGGAATAGAATTTGCCTGATTATAAATTGCCTCCTAAGTTGACTTGACGTTGACTGGTTTATTTTATTTCCCTCCAAAAACAATTGGAAGCTTCCTTAATCATCTAGATAAGACGACTATCTTTGATTTGGCAAATGTATTGCCATCGCATTTTAAGGTAAAGAATAGTTTGGCTTTTGGGTTGATTATTATCAATTCTTAACGATAAAAGGGCAGAAGATTAGCTGCAGATACCTCTATAATAAAGTTTATACCATTTAATTTGAAAGCTAACCATTTAAGAAGAAAGAATAACATTTTGTTGCACCACAATGATGTAGGATCATCATTTTTGAATGATCTTAGTACCTATTTATTTTATGAAAATATGTATGGAAATTGTTGTGTCCTGTAACAATTTCGGAAAAGTGGTCGGCAAACTAGCGACTGGTTAATAAAGTCAAGAGTTACTCGGAAACTGTAGCCTCATTTGGCTAATGACGTTGACGAGGTGACGATGGGCAGGTGTATCAATGGGAATTGGAAGAGTTTGTCTTTCGAGAACGGAGAACTGGTTCCCCCACCGAATTGACCGATCCGATCAGATCCGATCCAAGATCGGCAATTGGCTTGGGGCGGGGCCAGGCGGGATCCACTCGGGGGCTTAAACACTTCCGTAAATACGCAAAAAACCAGTACCCACGGATTGGAACAATCGTCGGCGGGGGCATCGCTTAACCGAGATCACGGAGGTGCGAACGGCTTCTTCGGAAACCAGTTTTCCCGGGGCCCAAAATAAAAACACACGATTTTCAACCAAGTTATTCAACAATAAATTAAAGGTTGACTAAATTTTGTTCAATTAGATTGGAGCTTAGTCCCAGAGAGAATTCCTATAAATCATGCCCTAGGAGGGACCGAGCTCTGGAGTTCAAAGAACGATCGATCGACCCGATTCCGTGCCATGATAGGGGAAATTTAATACAACTACAAAAAGGTGGACCGAAGAAAAAACACAATGCCTGAGCCCCTATGTCGCCGCCAATTAAAGTAGAGCCATGAAGCAATGTCACATGGCCTCAGGTACAGGTGTCTAAGACCCATGGATACATAGATACATGGATACATAGATACATAGATACAATATATGTATGTACCTGCTGGGGGGAGGGAAACTTTTGTTTCTGTATCTCTGTATCTGCGCGTAGCCTTCGGCTCTTTGTCGCTCACTATGACGTTGAGTAATCAAATTAATAATAGCCTTAGAAATTACATTCCAACTTATGCATGAATAAATTATCAATTATATTTTCGTTTTCTTGTTTTCCCCTCCTGGAGAGGTGGGCAACATTTTTCCATCATGAGCTGTTGAATGGTTTTAATGTGAGGTTTCATTTGGTGGAAGCTCACCATTTCGGGCATTCCTAGAAAATCAAATTGCAAGTGCTAAAAAAATCCCTCAAAAGACAACGAATTTGAAACACTTTAGGGGTTTCAAATTATTATAATCCTAAAGGATACTTCAGGGACTGTTTCAAGCCCAAGAAATGGTTGAATACTAGCACTTTGAAAGGATACATACCTATTTAATCTCTGTCACAAGTCACCCAACGGAAGGGTATACAAAATGGTGATGAAAATTTAAATAAATTCGCCGAACTGCCGTTTGCCTTCATGGCTTCCGTCAGAATCAGTGGATGGATGAAAAATAATGGAAATTGCACATAAGATATACTATATATTTTAGGCGACCATGAAAGGTATACAAAACATACGAGTTGACTATTCGAAAAGCTTTGTTCAGCTGCCCGACTGCATTAAAACGCTGGCAATTGAGTGGATCGGTTAATTATATAGCACGATCAATTATTCATTTGCCGGATTACCTGAGGAGCGTTCAGCGCAAAAAATGAACTTCATTTAAAATGATTCTGCGAAATTCGTTTTTATTTCGCCGCCGCGGCTCTCCGTGGATTTCGCGTCCCAGGCTCATTTCAATATTTTTTATTGTCTGATTGAAGTGTGACGTTTCGCTCTGCAGCTGTGGCTTTATGTATTTCTTTATTTTTATCTGTTTTTTAAGCCGCAGCTTCGGGTCAAGCTCGGTCGATTCGCTGGCTGGCTGGTCGGCTTTTGGCAAAGAGATTAATTGAGGTTGGCGCTGGCGATCTTGAGATACCCGGAGTCTTGAGATTTGTGGCAGAAGAACGGGAATTGCAAGCGCACCAATTTTGCAGCTTAATTGTTTGGTTGCATGGCAAATTACTTCCAGATAGGGCGGTGTATTTCTGAGTGTATTTCGTGTGAATTGCTAGCCGCTAAAGCTGCCCATCAATCTTGCCAGGCGCCTGTCAACATTTCCGAGGCAAATCCATATATATATCGATTGCGGGGCAGCCACCTTGAGGAACTTCCGCTGGCGGGCAAATCACAGAGTCCTTCGAGCTGGAGACACTGCTTTCTTGCAATTGGGATCCGCTCTCATAAAAGGTCACCTACAGGATTAACTACTTTAATTAAACTCGATCGGACTTAAGGCAAAAAGAATTACCTCTATAGCTCTAACCATCTCTGAGAGCGACGTGTTTATACATAGTTACGGACAGACAGACGGACAGACAGACGAGCAGACAGACGGGCATGGCTAGATCGACTGGGCTGTTGACGTTGATCTAGAAGACACATATATACTTTATAGGAAACGCTTCTTCTCCCTGTTCACAAACTTAATAAACCATTTGTACCTTATGGCATAATAAGATTAGCTTTTGCCACTACAAATATTGTCCGCCTTGCGAAAAGTAACAATTTGATTGCTTTAATACCAGCTTAATGCTATTTCGCGCTGCTTAGATGCCTTTGAAGATTATCTCGGGGTTCCCCTTCCACTTGGCCCACTTCGGCTCAAGATAAACATCTTTGCAGCCAGATTTAAATTTCATTTTCAGCCATTTTCGGGCGGCTTTCCCGCTCGCCTCCGCGACCCGCCCAGCCTATTAACACTTTCCAGACGCTGCCCGCGGGGCGGGAAAATTAATTGGCCAGAAATGCCTGCGGAGCGAGGGCCGGGAGATGGATGTATAGTATGCGAGTGCAGGCTAATTGGG
Source organism: Drosophila ironensis (assembly GCA_021223825.1). NCBI lineage: Eukaryota > Metazoa > Arthropoda > Insecta > Diptera > Drosophilidae > Drosophila > Drosophila ironensis. Next base: position 2,774,514 of record JAJJHQ010004318.1, on the reverse strand, counting down.
CTGCCGGCTAAATGGCCACAAATTGAATGCTCCGCTGGCTGATTTTCCTGGCCATCGGAATGGAATTAGACGGCCTTCCACCTGTCCGTGCGACTCTTCCGAGGATACGATGATGACACTGACCGACCACCGGAGCAGGTGGAAAGCGCCCCCAACTCCTCGGTGGCTTCCTATTTGGCCAGCAGAGTACACCCGTCCGGGTGCGTGTGAATGGGACAGTTGTGGCCGTGTGACGTTTGCAGTGTTCGTTTTGTAGTCGGTAAATAATTTTTGTGGCGCTGTTGTTGCAGGTAGATAGGGCCAACCGCAAATGAAATCATCGAGCGACGGCTGTGGTCACGGTCGAAGGATACTCGCATTGCCGCCCTGCCGCCACAGTTTTGAGTTCGAATCGATTTCCGTGTCGACAGCACGAAAAGGTCAGGTCACCTCACCACCTAACATAGCAGGCAAATGGAAATGGGTCGCATAACAGAAATTCAATATCGGAGGCAGGATCTGAGGGCTGCGACTGGCTGCTGCCAATGCAAACAGGCAAGGACACTCGGCCAGGACCTCGGCCAAGGCTGAGAGGCTGACATCGCCGGAGGCCGGTCAACACCGAGCTGCAAACACTTGCAGCGGATGCAAATGCGCCTGCCACAGGGGGCTGGTTGGGGCCGGAATGCGTGTGGGAATTGTAATTAGTGGCACTTTCCCAGCTTGCAGCTCGCTTTGTTTGCACACCGAAGAGGTCCTGTCGCATCCTCCTGCCTGCTCATCTCGTATCTGGCTCTTGTGTGCCCGTCCCCCGCAAATATGCACTGCAAATATGCCGAGTGAAACATTATACATATGCGGGAGACGGGCCTGTCGTGGTCTCCAGATTAGAGGCAGTCGGGAAATCAGTTCCTGGCGCACTCGAGCACGTCAAGTGCTTGGTGCAATTATGAAGCCAACGAGTGTCTCGGATGCATCTCGGATTTCATGGCACAAATCTCGGAAAGCAATTTAATTTAGCACCATCAAATGCAATTCATTATAAGTTGAGTGATTGAATGAATTTAAAGGCAGACACTATTTCCAAATTTAATTTATTTATGTGACTTTATTGGCATATGAAATTCACAAAATCAACAAATCAATTCAGAACTAAATAGTAAATTGCCCAAGAACCAAACATATATCACATCTAGAGACAAATACGTAGATAATGTTATTTCCAGATTTTTGCCATGCCTCTTTCCTCCTTCGCAATATGCACAAAAAGCTTTATCGATATGGTAAAATCTAGACTTTTTTTATCGCCTTAAAAACTAATCTCCTTTGCTCTAGTTTTTTCCCAAACTATTTTACAAGCTGTGATGCATTTTTTAAAAAATGCCGGGTCCACCGGATTTTATAAATCACTACACGATATTTTCACACTGATTACTGACAGCAACGCCTCGTAGGGAATACATAATTTCCCAAATATTTACTTTCCAAAATTTCAGTTCACTTGGCCAGCCGGCATTCATCAAAATTATATCAAAATTATGCAAATCGCTTGGCCTGCAAGCCTGGCTCCGAACTGGAACGCACTTTCCCAAACAACCAGAAGAAATAGTAAAAGAAAACTGCGCCCCAATTGACCCTAAATCAAGCGGCTACCACTGGTCGCTCTCGTCGTCTCTCTTCGCGGCTTTTGGCCACCTAAAAGTTGTTGACCGGATAAGGGAAGCGAGGCCACAACAAGCCGGGCCGACGCACATCTCGGAAAATTATTTGCCATTGTTCGGGCAGGCGCAATTGTTGTTGCCTCCGCGTTTCCACCATAATTCTTTTAATTATATGATCTATTACACTTGATTCGGGCACATGTATGCAGACATACATATTTCTCGCATTGTAACACATTTTAGCATATTTTATTAATTTAAATATTTCACCTGGGCCACTCTGCTGCGATGCTAGAGAAGCGATAACCACCCGAAGGAGTTAGGCCAGAGGGGCAGTTTGTTCAACGGTCAGTGACGAAAAGTGCCGGGAAACAACTTTCATCCAACTTATTTGGGAAGACACGGATAAAAATAAGTTGATATTTGGGTTGCCTGATCTTAGCCTTAGCCTACCCTTCCATTATTTAAATGCCACTTTTGGCTTCAAGCTGTGCAGACATTTTTTCGAGTGCTTCTTTGATGAAGAAAGAAGAATTTGAAGCCGAAGAAAACCCAGCGAAGCGTCCAAGCGACCGCATCCACCTCCGTTAATTTGTCGAGGTCGCTAATTAAATTCAGTGGAAAACTGCTGCATTTACGGCCAGCGCGGAGACCAGCCAAATAAACAAAAAGAAACTACTACATTTTAAATGAATTATTTTACATTCCGTAATTCGTTTATTATTTAACCTGCCCCGGGGCCGCCTTCGCATCTGCCCAATTTTGGTTCGTTTTCGGTTTTGCTGGCACCGCTGATGGATTTGTCGGCACTGCGCCGGGGACGGGACTTGAATAATGGGTCTATAAGTGACGTCTACGCCTAACGATATACGCATCCGTATGTGTATTATATTCAAATGAAAGGGAACACGGACGGGCGGGCGGGAGAATATCAATTTACTTGGCAAAAGGGAAGTCGAGCGGACCAACTACGGCTGAAGTTGATTAATGAAATCTGCAATTAATAGCGGGGATCATCGCAGATAACTCTGCTTTTTTGGTAGGTCAAAAAATTAGGAGTATGCCTTTATGGTTACAGAAGGGGCAGAAGGGATTATGCCCAAGAAAAGCTTGATTTTTGGATAAGTCTTGTACTTGACATTTGATTACCTACTTTTTAGTCAAATGACGAATTACCCGATTGCTACATCGATACACCCAATGTTTTATTTTAAATTATTACTAAGAGCCTCATTGATATATCGAGATATTTTGATAACGAGGTCCATGTGCATAATCCTATTATCATTTTGTTTTACCGTTTAAAATACATGTAGGTGGCATACAAATTGTTGATGTGACGTCATCAGGCATTGACACTTGCAAAGGTATCTTCATTATTTATTGTCCGATCTTTATAACACGTGTCACATGGCTAGATATTTTAATTTCTAATAAAAAAAGAGAATTATATCTCTTGCTCTAACCATTTCGGAGACATATATAAATATGCCAAAAAAAGTACAGTTTTTGAAAGTTGCTATGAAGAAGAGGCGCGTATATGCTAAACGTACTCAAACCATCTGGGAGATATTGTCAAATATGTGTAAGAAAATACAGTTTTAAGCAAATTTCGAAGGCGGAAAGAGGCGTGGCATAAACTTAATCTGCGTGCACATATGACATTCCTTAAACAAAAAGAGTTACATTTCTAACCCTTACCATCTCGGAGAAAGAATTGTTCATATATACAGACAGGTAGACAGACGGGCTGTTGATGCTGATCAAAAATATGGTTACAAAACAAGCAGCAGAGATTATGACGAAGATTTTCATTTAAACCATGTACATACATGACATTGACTTAATTTTAAATCAATTGACGAAGTAATAGGACAATTTATAACGGTAACTAATAGAATCATTTAGATAAAAAAGTCAAATTGCAAAGTCTCTGCATTGTTACAGTTTTTTATTAATTCTTTGCCAACTTAAAAACACAATTTCCTAACGTTTAATAGCCATTTACCCCGGGAGTTTGCAAAGCGTTGATGGCCCCATTGTTTGCTCTCATATTGCATCATCCCTTTAAAACTTTCCCGGCCCGCCGCCCTCGTGCACACATTGCACCTGATACCCTCGGGGCAGACGGAGGGTGCAGTGCGTCCCGCCACCGACATCGCTGCCGTTTTGTTGAGCCTGGTGCCAAAAGTCAACAGCTGCCTTTAACCTGCACCACTCACTGTTTACCCTCCCGGCAGCGGAGGAGAAAAAAAACCAAACTGGGCCAAACAAAACAATCCGCGCCAGAAGCCGGCGCTCATCATTAGCGCTTATTAAATGCAGCTAATCCTTTGGCGCCGCTGACGCGTTGCCGAGATTGATCGGCATTTGAATAATGATGGTCTCTTTGGGGGCCTGCGTGAATGACTGACTGAATGATTGAATGAAATGGAAGCCGACGCCGAGTCGGACTCCGAATTCGAGGGAGCGAAGTACAATAGAATACAATGCCACAAGTGGCTCTGCGATCCTCACGCGCCATCCGTCACCTGACAAACAGAGACTCCCATCAGCGGCCGGCGAACGTCAGGCTGATGTTTTGACATCACAACATCATTATCTACTCGTCTAACTCGTCCAAGTTCTCTGGTTTCCCGCGTCCCCACGTCCCCGGTTCCCCGGTACCCCGCTTCGTGGCCCTTTTGACCATGACTTTGACAGCGGTATGTGCCTCATCATCATCTTCGTCACGAGGTCGTGTGGAAAAGTCAAAGAAAACATTTTCCTTGCCACCGATCCCTATGCAATTACAATAGGTACTCGGCAAGTGGAGAGGTATACTACACATTAGTAAAATATACATATTAACCTGCGGTAAATCTTTTTGATAAATGAAATTCGTTATTATTGTAAACCTATGAAAACCCTAACAACGATAGGTTTAAAACTATGTTTGACAGTTACCCATTTGCCACACATCTTAATGATTTTTTGAGTACACAAACAATGTATTAGGATTAGAAAAAAGTGCTTATACAATGGAAGTAATTGGTTGATATTCAAATGTTGAATAATTCATCTCGTAATTTCACCCACATTTAAGGAAATTGTTGTGTACTTTTAGAGGGTATTTTGAGGGCGAAACTGCTCCAGCGCGACATCTACTACTTTGTCTATCTATCAAATTGCTGGTCCGGAGCCGTCATAGTTAAGTACTTGCTGGCCAGTTTGTTTTTGATTTGCCTGACAAGCCCGAATTGGCCCAATTAAGCTGCCACAATGGGTTCTCTTCCATCTCGTGGGGTGGGTGGGAGACGGGGACGTAAAACCAATTAGATGTCACTTGGATGGCCAGGCTTGGGCAGTAAAGATTTAATCACTGTTGATCTACACTCAGCGGTGGTTGGAGTCGGGTCGTAAACCAGAGGACGAGCACTTCATCGCCCTGGCCACTCGATACTCGTACATCGTGTTTTACAGCCAAAAAGAAAGTGTGAATCAATTAGCCCCGAGACGGTCCCGGACTCAATCTCAATTGTTTTCTTTGGCGAAAAAAAGAAAATAATTAGAGAATTTTATTGCCTTCGATTTTACTACACAATTGTCTTGTGCGATGTGTGTTGTGCCTTGTTTGTTTGCAGTCGTTGTCAATGCGTCGTAAAAGTGTTTGCGGCCCATTACGTACCCGTCGCCAACTCGTACCATCCGCTTTTCTGGGTGTCTGCTGGGTGCTGGTTGCCGGGTTGCCGGGTCATCGGGCGAAAGGCCAGGGCACTGCGATAAAACCGTAAGTGCAGACACTTCAGTCAGCCGTACGGCTTTACGTTCGTCCGATGAGCGGAGCGATAACTGCTCCATGACTCGTGCCGGGGTCCTAGGCCAGGAGTTACTTCTCCACTCAGCTCTCGATCAAAGATAATATCAATCATTTAAAATCGAAAACCAAGAACTCCGTTTTTATTGCCAATAAAAGTCTTCACTTGATTTTTACAAGATAATCCTCAAATAATGTTTCACATCTGAAATATATTACGTAGGGACAATAAGACTTATCAGAGATTAAGAGACATAAATTTTATATTGTATTACAAATACATGCAGCTAAAGATCCTCAAATATTGTTTCATATCAATGTCATATAAGAACAAAGAGGCTTATCAAAATCGGTAGGGTTAACAGGCCTTATGTAGGGGTAATAAAGCTCATTAGAGACTTAGAGACAATCTTGCTGGGTTTTCATAATTTACCACTAAGCGATCCATTCAAGTTGTTCCAAAATATAGGCATAGTGTTGCTGGGTTATTACATTTACTAGTATCCGGAGTGGCCTATCGCAAATGCCTCGTCATCGGATCGTCGTCGCCGTCATGGTTCTGGCTCGTTTTTGGGCTGAAAACCCGAAAGCCGAAAGGGGAGCGAGTGACGAGCGTTTGGCACGCGTTCGCTCTTCGCCGATCTGCTGCCCGAATGAAAATGATTAGTTTGTGTTGTCTCGTTTTGACAAGTGTTGTCATTTAGCCTGTCCAAACATTTTCGCTTGAGAAATTGAAATTTGACATGTCCCGAAATTTGTTTGATGGTCTTCAATTTGTTTCAAATATTTCAAATATGTTAGATAAATAAGTATTTCTGTGAGCGGTAAAATTTGCATCGACCCGATGAAACAGCGCGTCATTTATCAAATTCTATTTATGATTTTACTCGGAACTTGTGATTGGTTATTATGATTGTTTGCCCTCTCAAATGCCACCAGCTACAAACGTCAAAAGCAATTAAAATGGTGATCAAAAACCAACTGCATCTCCAGCTAGAGGTAGTTAAATTTCAGTGATACCCAAACTTTGATTTGTACCTGAACTTTAATCATAACCGAACCATAATTATTGGTCCCAAAACCCGATTAAAGGGCCTAGGCCAGGCTTTGAATACGGTTTTATGATGGGCCGCAATAAAAATGCTTTATACGATATACTCGTCCATTTTCCCATAGCCCTGCATCCAAACGAAGCACGGAACGAATCTTTATTTATGGCATAATGATCGCCGCCGACATCCAGGGAGTCTAAGTTGGAGCATGAGGGAAAATTGTGTGTTTTTGGGTCTTTTCTGGGTTCCCAAAACCCGCGACCGCGTCCGCGTCCCATTGCTTTACGATCAATGTTCAATTCGATTGTGCAAGCGGGTCTCTATGTTGGCCCGGCTCAAGATAATTCTTTATTATTTCTCTAAAACTTCACCTTTAATTAAACACGAAACGAAATTATAAAATTGTACCTGCTTTCGCAGCCGCCTTTGCTGTCCAGCTCCAAGTCAAAGAGTCGCATTCGAATCGCTTGTGGGCCAGTACCTCGTATTTCCAGGGGCGAGGAGTATATCAGTTATTCTCCGAACATATTCAATTTACAAGGTCTTTTCTTTCAATCTTTACAAATGAGGGGTTAGACTTGGTAGAAATCTATTAAGTAGGTACCCAATATTATACATATTATACATTATACAGTAATAATTCAAAATCTGAAAATATGTAAAGGCAAGATATAATTTATATGATTTATATGGTATATATTTTATTTACACTTGTATAATTTTAACCAGAATATTATAGGAATACTAGATTATCATTTGTTTCTTTAAGATTTCAATTTGTCATATTTACAAATGAGGATTTAGAGAAATCAGTAGATATTTACAAAGTACCAAAGCCACTGTTAAATCTAAATCTGCAATATTTTAAAGGTATGCTATAATGTATATGATTTATATATTACATATTTCATTTAAACTTGTATAGTTTTATCTAACCTTGTGTAGAATACCCAGAAGATGCTGTAGCATTCTTACTGGGCATTTGAAATTCGTTGAACATGGTCTGCCATCGATCTTACTTGTTTTAGTTCCCCTCCAAATGCGGGAATTTCTACCTGGCCGGTGTACGTGCGCACCCCTCCCGCGCATCTTCGCTCATCTGCTTGCCCCGGTTTTGTCTTGTGTGTGTCCCCAAATTCGATCAATTTAGATACAAACACCCATTTATGCATCAGTACCTTTTATTAAACTGCTCGCTGTCTCGCTGGCTGGCTGGCTGGCTCTCTCTCGGGTGTATGTATCTTTGTATCTGTATCCGAGTGTGGAATCCGTGTGTCGGACTGGGTCGGGACCGTGTGTGAGTGGGTTGACAGCAAGACTACGTGCTGCCTTAATAAGCCCGTTAATGGAATATTAGGCAAAGAGTTTTATTTTTTCCTGTTCGGTTTTGGTGGGGGAATTTAAGGCAGTACGCACATGGCGACGACACACTGAGAGACAAACACTCCGATTGAGTGGGACAATAACCAAAAGACGTGGAAGGGGCCGAAGATGCCAGCCGAAACTCGGGCCGCTGCCGCTGCCGCATCTTTGGCCTCTTTGCACACTTACTCTCCGCGGCGAGTATCTCACAGATACTGTTCGCCCGGCCGCACTCACGCCGATCGAACGATTTTAGTGCTGGAATGCAATAAAATTTTATTTTTGTTTTGTCCGATTTGATTCAAGTTTTATAGTTTGTCTGCCCGGCTGCTTGCTTGTCGTGTGTAGGAGCGGGACTCCATCACATAGCACACACGCGGATGTGGAATATGAGACAAAACTGTGCGATACAATGACCAAATTCCAAAACTGGTACAGGTATCGTTCCCCCTGAAGTTCGATTTACAAAAACCTGGCATCCATCGCCGCTGGAAGCGATTGAAAATGTTTATGGACTAAGAACAAAACTAGTTCGCCGGCCAAATACGAGTTTCTTTGCTCTGTAATTAAATTATAATGGCAGGCGTGAGCATCAAATGGCATCACATCATCAAATCCAACATTTATATTTACAAAACCACAGGGACCCCAACGCTGAAAGCTTTGTAAATATTTTTAAAATAAACTCCTAATTTCAGATACTAATTTGCAAGTAATTTATTATTTCTCACAAAGCTAAAAACTAGTTACCACTTATGCCGAAAATTATAGGCCTAGAAGCTAACCGGGTCCCAGATTCTCTGTGATTTTAAAACAACAATGCGGAAACTGATTTTAAAATTCATTTAGTTTTTGGTATACACGTGTTTTATGATAAACACAGAGAATTTTGTAAACTATTTTTGATTTCTAAGAGGGTTTCTAATAGACTTCTGCATCAATGCATCCAAAACCACAAATTAATCACTCATTCTAGGTTGCGCACCCTTTTTTTCATCACAATATATTTGTTGTGCCATTTTCTTCCAGCCTTTAGAGTATAAGGTACAGTAAAGAATGAGTCCAGTATTTTTAAGAACACTACACTTCTGTACAGATCTGTCATGCTACAAATGAGTTCATTCTTGCAGAAGTCTAGTTTCTAAGAGTTCCCAATGAAAATGGAAAAACACATTCCATTGCTCGCAAGTTTCCGACTCACCTTAACAATTTAATTTAATCAAATTGCAGAGCAAGCTACGCACCAAAGTGTCACAAACTTCTGGAGAGTTTTCCCTGAACAGCTTTCGAATTTGTCATCCCCATTGAAAAGCTAACTATCCGGCGTGTGTTGGAATAATTTGGGGGGGAGCGTGTATCTGTGGCTGACACAAAGCAACTAAAAATAATACAAATACAAAGCGATAAATCTTGTAGGTGAAAGATAGCCGGAGGGGGACTTCTTCGTCATCCCGAAATAGTGATACCAGGCAGCCCAGGGCCGGGAATAGGAATTGGTGGAGGGACAGGGATAGGGGTCCCAATCCAGCGTCGGCGGCCCTCCAAAGTAGTACTTCCCTCTAATGGCAGTCGCACGCATTAGAATTACCTTTGGAATCGGGTGCCTAGGTATCCACTCGGTATCTCGGCAGCGACCTCCCCCATCCCTGGGATCCGCATCCCAGCATCCAATGTCTGCGTATAAGTATCAAACTGTTTCGAATTAACGAAGAAAGGGGCGAGACCAAGACGCAATGCGACGTTTTTCGAATCGCTTTTGAATAAATTTAGTCGGAGATCTTTGGGGTCGGTCGTTGTCTTCGTTTTTCTCCTGTTTTTTTATTTTTTTATTTTTTGGTAATAACATTTGTCTAGTCCCTCTCTTTTCCACTCGCTATAATTCCGAGATCTTCCTGCCAGATAAGTGGAGAAATGGAAAGAAAGCATCTTGTTCATTATTTGGCTCGCTGTCCGCCCGAAAGGTATCGTTTTCCTCGTAATAATTTCCCAGCCGCCACAACTGGGGCCATAAAACGCATCTCCAGTGCCGCGGCGGTACCGCTCGATCAAATTATGTAAATTGGGGATTTAATGCTAGTATCGAAATAAATGTCCCAACTACAAAGGCATCGAGCGACCGAAAGGGTCAACTGTACCCGTGGTAATGGAGAAATGTTTGGAATTTAAATGGCCAACAGAGGTTTCTTATGCGTTAGTAGTTATTATGTTATTTTGCCAGGGATTTGTAGACTTTCCACCTAGAAAAAAAGGTTCATTAAACTTGGCTGGCTGTGTGGGTGAGGTGCTGGAGCATTTTCGGCCAAAACTGGAACCAATTTTATTACCAACCCAGCAATAGATCTCAAAACAAAAGAAATAAATAGCATTCACCGGCACATCCCGTTGCCGAATTCCATTTCTGGCACACATTCACCATGCGCCCGAGTGTTTGGCTTGCCACGTATAAATAATGTCTTGTCGCTAATTTCATAGGAGTTATTAATTAATGTGTGTGAGGCTTCTCTGCGTCTTGTCTCAGTTCGTGGTCAGCTCCATCTGCGGTCATTCCCATCTTCATTTGTATTCCAGCACCAGGTCCGAATCCGAATCTGAATCCAAGTCCAATTTCAATTCCGAGTCCATTTGAGGTTGCTTATGCTAATCGGTGGCAAGATGCTGGGCCGAGGGGCATTACGAGAGACATGTTCTCTGTATAAAATTAAATATCGTTTGATTGCCTTTGTGTGAGCGCGCAAGGCATTTTTCTATCTTATTTCCAGTTTCTTATTTCGCTTGTTATTATTATTATTGTTGTTCTCATTCGGGCCCATAAAGGCCCACTAACGAAATTTGAATAAAGTTGAAATTTCTTCGCGGCTTGGAAAGTTCATTGCACTGAACACAGAAACGTCTAAATAATCAGAGAATTGTTGGTGTAAGGGGCTACGAGTTGGTTGCAAGTTCCCAGAACCCGAAAGGATTCGAACAATTGATCTAATTTCCCCAGATCGGGAGTTTCCAATCAGCAGGTGATCGCCCAGCCCAAATATGCCGCAAATCGCATTCGTCGGACGTGATTTCGCACTCGAGATAGTTGCATCCAGAGCCCGGTTCCCTGGCCTTTGTCCCCTTTCACTTCTGGGAAATGCATTTGCTGGCCTGCATTCCGCTACGGTGTCCTTTGTCCGCCACGTATCCTCGGACGTGCGTCCTGCCAACAACAGCAGCAGCAACACCGCCGGCCTTTCAAGCATGTGCGTGCCAATTGTCCTGAATGCGAGCAAGTGCTCTAATTGTGCGGCTAAATGGCTGCAAGACCGAAAGGAATAAAAAGGCTTGCCAGATTCGCTGAAATTTGCTGGCGTTAGGTAAAAATATGGTAACTGATTGAGGCAGATGTGCGGCAATGATTGCTAAATGCACATGCAGATACGTTGAAAAACAGTGGTTCAGTTTTCGATTCTCAGAATCGAAGCCTTTCTTTATATTACGATCCAAGATATGGTAAAGATTTGAATGTATATTCTTGCATTTTTATCAGAGTCTTGGGATTTTGTGGAGTTTCTCTTAACTAGCTGATAAAACTGGGAAAATTTCCCTAGTCACCCCACAAAAATGTTGGGCACTTGCTTTTTTTATTGATTCACTTTTGCACCTCCAACTTCCCAGCTCTGGGTCGCAAAGTTTTCCAATGAAATGCATGAGTAATGCCAAAGGAAGTTGGGCAATCACAATTAGTTGGTTGCCGCTACACGGGAAACATTTCGTTTCGGCCCCAATCGAGTAATTCAAGGCGCAGAAATATGTTTTTCAACAACGTCGGACACTCTTGCTGAATGTTGCTTTTGCCGGATTGCCACGGCAACTATTGGCCCGAACCTGCAGCCTGTGCCCCGCGAGCATTCAGCGGCGATGAGTCAGCCGGGGCAGCGCTCTGTCTGTAAACAGGAAACATTCGCAGCCCAAGAGGAAAGGAGAAGCACCGTGCCTGGAGCCTGCAGCCTTCAGCCTGCAACGCGAATTGTTGCACAGCGACCGAGGGTGGGGATATCTCGTAGGAGAAATAATAATAAAAAGGGCTTTTTATTTCCCCGGGCAAATGTCTGGGCAAATTTCAAGTGTAGTGAAGATTACTTGACTACAGATTGCAACATCAAGTCGCGCTCGTTAGACCACGGGAGATAAATGCGCGAGATACACATGCCACACTCATGGCGAAATTCTGCAGAAGAAATCAGCGCCACAAACAGATACAGATACAACTAACAACAGGCAGGCCGATCACTCGACCTTGAAAATGCAAACTATGCCGGCTGAAGGCGCTACAAACATTGGAGGGGCCCCCAAAGGGAAAAGGGGCCAAGGAGGGGCAGCGGTGTGCCAGGTCCTATCATCGCTGCTCAGATCACGAAACGAGTTTCGCTGCCTCCATGGCACAGCCAGTGCATTTGTATGCGGCGCGTATCTAACAGATACATCCGTATCTGCACCAAGACTCGCATAGCCGGGGACTCGGACATGGGAAAAGTCAGAGCGAAGAACCGCAAAGCAAAACTCGGTCTTTGTGCCAATAGAACTTAGAATGCGGTAGGACGAAGCGGCTCGGGAGCTGCTCCCCCCCAACTTGTGTTTGTGTTGCTCTCGTCGTTGATTTCCTTTTTTGTGGGGCACTGCAGGAAGCGATCTCCTCCAGCCCGAGGAGGAATCACTCGAAAAAAGGCTATCCCGAATGGAATTGAAATGAACGCAAGCTTGGAGGCAGGCATGTTGGGGCGGCCTGGAATATCTCCCAGTGTAGGTTCTGATTTTTGGCAATTGTGGGAAATGAGAGCAAGTTATGCATCTAATAACGACCGCATGTGTTCTTTCCCCATTTCTCATTTTGGCTTTGGTTTTGTCTGCTGTTTTGTTGCAAATTCAGTGCCAGGGCGGCGATATGCAAGATTTGATTTCTGTGACTTCGGTCGGTCTGGTCGCACACTCGAAATTTAATTAACTTCATTTATTTGCCCGTAAATTTGGACACATTTCAAATTGTTAGCCGAGCGACTGTGTGGGATGTTGTCCTGCCGGCAAGAAGACAAGCAAATAACAAATTGTTTGGCTTCAGGCTGACTAATGGCAGTCGCTCGAGTTAAAGTAAGTTTAAATAAATATGGGAAATGCTTGCGAGGGGATGCATTTTCCATTTGAATGCCCGCCTAATAGTTGAGTATTGTTCCTTTAATGGCTTATTGCTTATGGTAATAGCAATCAGGTATTTATCTAAAGCTAAAACTAATAGCAGTGTCTCGAGTTAAAGTAACTATAAATAAATATGGAAAATGCTTTCAAAGTTATAGTTTCCATTTTAGTGCCTGTTTAAAGTTAAGCATTTAGTATTATCTCTTTGATGGGTGGCTCTTTATTGTCGCAATCAGGGTTTGAGCTGCAAATCTTTATTCCTGAACCCAAAGCTGAACCTAAAACCAACGGCAATGTCTCGATTTAAAATAATTTTAAACAAATATGGAAAATGCTTGACACAGGATACATTTTCCACTGTAATGGCCGATTAAAAGTTGAGCACTTAGTATTTTTCCTTAATAGGTGGCTTATATTTGTAGCAATCAGGTTTTTAGCTGCAAATCTCAAACCCTTAACCCAAAGATTAACCTAAAACTAAAGACAGTCTCTCGAGTTAAAGTAGGCTTTAATAAATATGGGAAATGCTTTCAAGGTTATAGTTTCCACTGTAGTGGCCGGTTAAAAGGTGAGCATTTAGTATTTTGTCTTTTATCGGTAACTCTTTTTTGTAGCAATCAGATATTTAGCTGCAAATATTTATTGCTAGACCCAAAGTTAAACAGCAAACTTGAGGCAGTCTCTCGAGTTAAAGTAAGTTAAAATAAATATGAAAAATGTTTGGCACAAATGTTTGGCACAGTTTCCGTTGTAGCGGTCTGTTAAAAGTTAAGCACTTGATATATTTTCTTTGATAGGTGCCTCGTATTTGAATCAATCGATATCTGCAAAGCTCAATTGCTGTACCCAAAGCTTAACCTAAAACTAAAAGCAGCCTCTTAAGTTTAAGTAACTTTAAATAAACAAGGAAAATGCTTGCAAGAGGATAGAGTTTCCATTGTAGTGGCCGCTTAATAGTTGAGTACTTGGTATATCTTTAAGATGGCTCAGAGTGGAGGCAATCAGGTACTTATCTGCAAATCTCGATTCCCTCAACCGATGCTAAACCTAAAACCCAACCCCTGCCCTGTGCATTATGGCCACTGGCAAATCGGGCCATTACATCCCACAGCAAAACAGCAACTGGCCGGGAATGACAATATAGGGCTTCCATAAAGATGAGCGTTTTATGCATCCTTAACTTACACTCTATTTTAATTGCCGCCAGATCTGGCCAGAGACTGACTCTTTTTTTGTAGAAGTTGAAGCCGAAGCCCCGGACCCGGACCCGCCGATCTCATGTGCAATTAAACAATCCGCGGGAGTGGAGGGGGCTCCGAGGTTTAGGAGGGTATAAGGAGTGCAGGCAAAAGCAAATTTACGTCCGCTGTCAAGAGGCAGCGACGTAGCGTATTTAATATTTTTCAGCGTGTTTTACCTTTTCATGTTGTGTCATCATCAGCATCTCGCGGCTCCGCGGCAAAAGATACTCGTACCTGCCGCATACACAGGCACTGGCACAGGCACAGGCAGAGGCAGTGCGCGATCCTGTTCCCCGGCTCCTGGGACTCGAATTTGTACGCTCAACTACAAACTAAAAAGTCTTAAAGTCTTAAAAGCATTTGCAGCCCCAAAAGGCAGCGCAAGGCAGCGCGGCGACGCCGACGCCGACGCCGACGAGGGCAAAAAGTAAACACAATAAAGGCATAAAAATTGCGAGTGAGCAAAACAAATAAAAATCGAATCGCGGGGAGAGCGATACAAAATGCTGACCACTAAGAGATCCCTCCCAGGATGGAGAAGGATCCGCGGGGGCGGTGATGGTGATGTTGATGGTGCCGGGACGGTGACGGTGCCGGTGGCGGTGGCGGTGGCAGAGAGTCCCAGCACGTTGTTTTGTATCTGTGCTGCTCATTTGCACTTGGAATACAAAAGATACATTTTCGTAAGACCATTTTGACATGACAAGATAACGACAAGCAATCCGACCGAGCGACTCACTGAATGGCGAGCGGGGTTCCATGGGCCCTGACAGGCGGAAGGGAGGGGCAGTCAGTCAGGATCAGAGCCAGGAGGCAGGGGCAGGGGGCGGGGATTCCAGGGGACACCACCCTGTACCCGCTCATTGGCTCCTGGCTCTGCGCCCGACCTTTGGCTGAGTGTTTCGTATTTTAATTTTCATTACGGCCACCTCGACTTATCCTCCATGCACTGAACAAAATTGCTACAACGATAACCAACAAGTTCTACTACTTAATACCAAATGGAAGAGTTTAAACACTTCTTCTCGTTAGTAAGCTTCTCAAACTTAAAAGATAGATAATACTTACCAAATAGGGCCAAACCATAACCGTGTATAATAAAATTTTTGTTCTTCAAAATTCTTAGAATTGGTTGAACTTTCTATAGTAAAACTATAACATAAAATATACAATATAATACAATATTTACCAATTGCAAGTACCACAACCATAAGCATGGATAAGAAAGATTTAGCAATATGATTNTATTTACCAATTGCAAGTACCATAACCATAAGCATGCATAAGAAAGATTTAGCAATATGATTTTAATACTTCCTATAAGTAAATCCAAATTCAATCTGTGTTTTTGATTTTTGAACTTGCTTGAAGTCTCTCTACTTACCTTATGTGCCTATGGGTTATGCTCAAAGTTTTTCTGATTACGTTAATAAGCTTAAATAAAAGCTTGAAGATATGTTTTAATTAGCAATTATAACTTGTAAGTACCCTAACGTAATATTATAAGATATAGTAGTACCAATTGTAAGTACCTAACCATAACCGTGGCTATCCATGTTTTGTATTCTTTAACTTAATTGAACGCTCTATAGTTGACCTATGTTCCTATTCATCATTCTCGAAGATATTGTATTGTATAAGCCCAGTTTTGTAGTTTTGTTTTTAATTTCTGCCAGTGCATATTACCTTTACCCTGCCCCTGTTGCGCCTACATTTTATAAGCACTAAAGATTCTTGAGAAGCTGCGCCAGCGACGACAGCGGCAAAGTCCGCGCAGGCAGCGCAAAAGTGAGTATTTCCAAGAAATTGCAAATTATTTTTGAGCCGAGCGCCTGCGCCTTCGCTGGCCGCTCTCGGCTTTTGGGCCCCCTTCGGACCCCCTCCAGCTGGAGCTCCAATCCAAGTCAAGTCCCTGCAGAAGCCGCCGCCAAAATGAGTTAGCATCCCGATCGCGAGTACCTGAAAGATGCCGAGTGCTGGTGTGTTGGTGCTGCCCCAGAGGAGCCCTTCGGCCCCCGAAGCAAATGCCCATTGACACCGCAACCAAGAGCCCCAACTCCGGGCTCCAACTTCAATCCCGACCCGCGCCCCCCAAAAACTCCTTTCGCGCTGCGCTGCTCGCTCCATAAAGTCGTGTTTATGCCTTCTCATAAACATTTTTACTTTAATGATTTTTATTATTGCGCACATTCGTTACTTTTTATACACCGGGCCCGGAGGAGGCGAGGATCACTTTGCCCGGACCGTATCGAATTTGATTCGGGCAGAATGTCCCCACAATTGGAGTCCTGATCCCCAAGGCTAAGTAGTTGGGCCCTCCTGTACCTGCTGCTGACCACCTATGCAAATACACATAAATTTATATGTTTACTTATCCCTGGCAAGCAAAAAAACAACCAGATAAACAATCCAGTATGGTCGATTTGGTGGCAAATCTCTTAAGGTTTTGCTATTAAATGGTATCGCGGTCGTCATAGCATTACTTTCGATTTGAGGGGATTAGTGTAGAGGATATTGATTGTCAAAATGGAAAGCCCAAAGTTAGGTAACAGAAAACGGAAGGTACTTCATCATTTGCGGGCGAACCTCTAAGAACTTTAGGAATATTTCGGATTTAAGTCCCTAAAAGGGATCAATCTTTGCAAATGCCATACTTTTGTAATCCGATGTTAAATAATAAATATAAAATGGGAGTTAGAAACATCATGAAAAATTATGTTTATTTATAAATTCAACTTAGTAGTAATTTGTTAGCCAATTTAATATGCTTGACAAACTTAAACAAAAAGTTTCTAATGAAATTAACTTGATTTAATGTTTGTTTTTGAATCCTTTTTATATACAATACAATAAATACCATGTTGTGTTGCTTTTGCTGTATGCTTTGCATAATCTGTATTCATTTCAATTTAAGTATCTAAATCAATTAGTTAAACGATTTAAGCCCGCAAACACAGCCGTTTGCATTTAAAACTGATTTTGTTTCCGGCATCGATGCTCCTGTTTTAATTAGGAAGAGATTTTTGGTTAAGCGGCCTGCATTGGGGCACCTTTCATGTGACTGCGTCCACCATCCACTAAAATGTTGGGTTTTGGGATAAGTGACGGCCGTGCCGGGGCAGGCTGCGTATTTGCAACCTATAAAAATTAATTTACGTTCGATTGCGAGGTTTTCGCGCTCGGATCGAGAGCGCCGCCGCCTCCGTTGATGACACATAAAATGCCACATTTACTGCCCCTTTAAGGCTCCACTGACGCGACGCGGCTCGACTTGGTTCTTGTCTCTTCGTGCCGCGGCCAACATAAAAATGTTCACTTCGAAAAATGACGGTTTTAGGGTTTGCCGCATTGGGGCGGGGGTCGTGTTTGGGGCTCGGTCCCCGTCTCCGATTCCGTCTCGACTTCTCCTCGCAATCCTCCAGAAGCTGCCCGCTCGCCTCGAGTACTAGTTGCCTAACTTCAGGACTAACACCGCGAGTAACCGCCATTGCAGAACACTGGCCATTTGGCCGTGAGTGTTTCGAGTTACCCCCCCTCCCCTCGCTGGCAATGCGAAACCTTTCCAGGAATCGGGAACTGGGATCGGACGGGACGACCGCACATCTTGATGCTTCCCTTGCCATTTGGCCGGTTCAGCTTGGGCTTGGGAAACGCTGACCATCTTGTCTGGCTGGCATTAATATCCCATTTGATGCTCCGATTTGCCAGGCTTACTTGAGGCTAATTAGGGCAAAGGGAGGCTTTTTACAGGGCCAAGCTTTTGGGATCTAAAAACCAATAAATTATTCAGAAATTGTTTATTAACTAGGCATTTAAACGAATGGCAAGGTATTACAGTGTATTTTAATACATTTTATTAAGTACCTACTCATAGCAAATTCGTTTTTGCAATAACAAATTCCTTGTGCAAATACATTTGAGGTCGTGATCTCCCTTTTTGTGTCTTTTTTCTTATGGTCGACTACCTAAAATACAAGAAATGGTGGGCTAAACTTTCTTAAAATAATACCAAGTCAAAGGGTTTTTAAATCGATTAATGAAGTATGCTTTTTAACTAAGGATTTATGCGAATGGGGATATATTTCAGGATAAAGAAAATTCGTTTTTGCAATTACAAATTCTTTGAGCAGAGATCATGATCTGTCCACAAAGATGATCTTAATGCAACATTAAATTAAGTGCCTACTCATAGCAGATTAGTTTTTCCAATTACAAATTATTTGGGAAAATACATGTAATATCATGATCTCGCTTCCTGTATCTATTCCTTTATGGTCTACGTTTTTGCAATTACGAATTCGTTGAGTAAAGATCATGATCTGTCTTCCTTGTGTCTTTTTTCTTATGGCTAAAAAACATAGTTTATAAGAGGTAACAAGTGTAATATGGCATATACCTAAGGCGCCAGCTCTCTTTTTGCGGAGACCTAAGCGTTTTTGGGTTTTTGGGGGAGGGCAGTCCAGTTAACCTAGTGACGATTGTTGCCCTGCAAACGGGCGACCGTGCGACGCAGCTCCAAAATCTCCGCTTGCAGGCGACTCAGTCCCGGGTCTTCCGGTGGTTCCACATTTTCCGCCGGAGCCGCAGTGTTCGGCGATGAAGAGGCAAAGGGAACAGATCCCTCGACGCTGACAATTGCGAAATTCGGATGAGACCGGGGCGCAGGGCCCCGGTGGACGTCCACCAGCTTCTGCAGCTTGGAGGCGGCGCTGTCCCTCTGCGAATCTAGCAGCAGACGCATCGCCTCCTGGTCCCCCGACTTGGCCTTCTCCAACGAATCGGAGCCCTCGTCCACCACCACATAGTTGATGATGTGGGCGTGGGTGCCGGGCTTAATCCGGTAGATGGGCTGCCCCCCGGTCCCTCCGGAGAGCGAGGGGATGTCGCTCATGTTGGCCATTTTGCCGCCGACCTGGAAGATCGCCGAGTTGCCGTTGCTGAAGAGCGGCTTCTTCATGATTTGCGGAGCGGAGACGAATTGGGAGCACTTGCGCTTGGCCTTCTCGGCCACGGAGCTGACCTTGCAACTGGCGGTGTTGCACGCCTTGAGTGGCATGTGCGCCTCCCCGGCTCCTCCTCCTGCGGCCGGCTGATGCATTTCCCTAGCTCTGCTCCACCGAATCCCTATGAGGAAGACAACCAAGGCTGCGGCTCCTGTAGTATTTCCCTTCCAACTGTTCGGCAGAAGAAGCACAAACGTGCATCGATTGGGGGCACGTCTCTTTTTTTGAGGTTCCTGTTCGGTGTTCCCTCGTATCCACACTTGCTGATGGTGCCTTGAACAACTAAGGCGCTGCACACTCGAAAATATGCTTTGTTTACAACTTAAATACACTTTGCAAGCCTAACATGCTTATTATCTTCCATAAACAAATGCACGGATTTATGACGGTATATTTTCCTGCACTTATCGAGGGCTGGTCACACAAATACCAAACAGGAAAAATACCAAGTGTCAGAATGTGCGCATGTCGATAGACCGATAGTAATGTTGGCGCGTCATTTTGAAAATCAATAAAAGGGTAGATTTTTAGGCAACAAGCTTTATTTTTTTGTCAAATAAATAAATTACTCTGTTCATATTCGATTTTTTTTAAACTTCGTATTTGTAATCAATCCATCTGTTAGCTTTTTTATGATTTATTGCAGCTCTTCTGCTAAACATTACTGAGTTTTATGTGCGCGTTTAAATAGCATTTTACTATATTAAACTAGTTGCTTTAGCTGCCTTTAAAACGCAAATAGCCCTACATTGATGGAAACGTGAATATCACTCTGTGCAATTAGCGAAGAAAACCCTAGATTAGTTTGAGTGTCAATGATGGGAAAATGAGGAATTTGCATACTAAATCGAGATGAGAGGTGGCTGTGCAAATGAGTGCGTGGGTGCAACGACCACCGCTGTGACCTCGAAACGAAAGAGATGCACCCGCTTCATTTACATTCCAAGTACTTTAAAAGCGGACACGGGCACGGGAACGGACAGACGTCGCGCGGATCGTTAAAAGATGCAGCTCGGGCTTTAGTACTGGAACTGAACTAAAGTCGAAACCTGGACCGAACTGGACGGGACAGCTTCTTTAATTTCCACTCGTCAATCATCCATCTCCATCTCCATGGCCGCGAGTCAGAGTTGCAGCCTCATTGTTGGCTCAAATGAAATAATTACTTTAGCACACCACAGCCCTGGCCCTGCTCTGACTCGCTGACTCGCTCACTTGGAATCGTACTCGGGACTTGGGGCTCGAAACTGAAAACCCGGTGTGCCCCTGCGTGCATCCGCATCCTTAGTCATGGCCAATATATCGACTCGCATTAACCAACTGCAGCAGCATCAGCATCAGCAGCAGCAGCAACAGCAAAGGCTATAAGGCAAGGGCAAAAGCAGCGGTGCAATAAAATCCAACACCAACACGTTTCGTCCCGAGTCCGGGAATAATAAGAAATGAAATGCCATTTATTAAGCATTAATAAGTGCAAGCATCCACGTCCAAGCTCCGTCTCCGCCAAAGTGCACACTCCCAACTGACTCAGCATGCGATGCCCCAACGATGCCTGTGGCCATGCCAAGCTGCCTTATTGTTCCAGCTCCTTGTCCTGCTCCTTTCGCCTCCTTGCTGCATCTCCAGGCCGTCTCCCGGTTGGTTAGTGTTATGTTTACACGAAGCCACCATTTTGGCCATAAAAGTGCAGCGGCAACCCGGCGAGTTTCGCGATAGCAAAGGAGTTCTGGCCCTATTTCGATGCCCATAAATGTGGGTCATACCAAATTGCATTATCCTGAACAAACCAAAGAGAATAGGTGTTCCAAATAACATCTATCAAATTTCTGATTATCTATTATTTATATTGTTTCTTAATGTTGATGTTGTACCAGGTATTCCACTTAAATGCAACAGAGCAATTACCTAATTAAAATTAATATTAAGTTAGACGCACTAAGAGTACGAAATATAAAATATTAAAACTGAGATTCACAAAAAACTGGGATGGTTAGGTAAAGAATTTTATACCCTTTAGTGCCCGTGACTAATCAGAATTCAAGTCAAGTACCTGAGGCCTTCGAAAACGCAAGAACAAAAAAATAAAAAGCAAAAGACTGCACACAAAGGATCGTCGGCACCTGCAGGGTTAACTTAATTAAATTCCATTGCGTTTTGGCTCAGAAATTTGCGCAACATGATGCAATTATGAATTATAAAATTAATATAAAGCGCACTTAACATGCAGGAGCGGCGACGTCGGCGGAAATACCCGTATTTTACCGAATCCGAATCCAGCCCTCGAATGCGACCTCAGTCCTGATTCTTCTCCTCGAAAGAGGCGGTTGGGTGTGCATCCTAAAAGCTTAATTGCAGAGAAGCCCGCTGCAGGGAATTTGGAGGAGCTGAGGGTTACTGAGCTTCGTCTTTTCTCAGATCTGCGGAGGAAGGCGTGAGAGTCCAGATGTTTGGGTAAAGGCATAAAATAAGCGGTTTATTTTTGATGAGCAATTGAAGTTCATTTCTAACTTATCGGCAAATTGGAACCTCTATCACACGCTCACCCACTCAGACGTTTTTATTTGCTTGGTTAGTTAAACTTCATCGACAAATTTGGGCACTTTCCTTGCCAATTGCATTACAGCACCGGGTAATCCCTTTAGATGAGATAATGGGCCCAAGTCAGTACGTTCGGCTCCGCGCCTTCACTTGTGCATAAAGTATTTTATATACGAGTGGGCCTGCACTTGGACCCTCATCAAGGCTGATCGATTCGGACAGTTTTGCATTGAAAGGAGCCAAAGGCTCCGCTCGCTCTGCTCCGAAGCATTCGGCGAGTCATGCCACTTTACACGGAATTTGGCGTAATGAGAGGCTTTAGTGGGGGTGTGAGTGGGTTGTGAAAGGTGTGGCGGGTTAACGAACTGCCTTTTGTCCGTGCCCGGCTGCAGGTGACAACCCTGATGCAATTGCCAAAAAAACCCAAAAAAAAAGGGCTCAAAATATGCGCACCAGCATCTAATGGCCGGCATGTGAACATGTCTGGGACTTGTCTGCCACGCCAAACAAGCTGCTGCCTTATCCCTGTTCCTTTACTTGGTTCCCAAAATTTTATTTTATAAAGTAGTATTTTTGTACGTTGTCGAGCTGGGTACAAAAAATTGAATTCCGCGACTGCACTGGCCAACAAATGGCATCCATTTCGAGCGAAACAGTGACTTTCAAGTTGGCAAGTTGGAGATGGCTACGAAAAGTTTTAGGATACGATGTTTACAATTTTCTATCTGCTACTGCATTTAAATCAAAAGAAATATATTGTATATAGGACAAAAGCTATAATACAATACAATAGTCAAAATGTATATATTTAGTGTATATATTTAAGAGTAAATAGGTAAAAGATAACTCCGTGCTTTACGACAAGCTGCCAAAAAGGTAATTCAACATTGAAAGATTGATTCTATTCTATAGATTTGTGGCATTTTATACTTCACAAATAAAGTTAAATGTTAGTGCCCTATTTTTAAATTTTTAATATTATTAATCTAAGAAATACAAATTTCGGTGAGATTTTGTCACAAGTTTACACATATTGAGGACTCCCTATGATATGTTTTTGGGGGCCAGTGTGATGCTGGCACATTTAAAAGAATTCCTGGGGCCACTCTGTGTACTTGGAGTTGATCAAGTGTTCCAGTCGACGGATACGGGATCCTGTTGTTCATGTTGTTGTTGTTCCATCGTCTGGCAGCCAGAAAGCCAGACAGACAGACAGACAGACGGACAGGCAGAGGCAAAACAACAACTTCCAGCAGTGCAAACTGCGCATGCGTAGCTGTTAGACCCGCGCGCACAGGCGCATTTGTATCTGTATCTGCGTATCTGTATCTCGAAAAGCACTTGCACTGCCCGCGGACAGTGGGAACGAAGTGATCGCCAAAAGAAGGCAACAATATATAAAATAAGGAATAAAAACTGAGGCAAACGAGAAAGAGACGCGGCGCAAATGTTTCGTTTAACCTTGACTTTGAAATTCTCATTGCAAAAGCTAAAGAATGTACGCAAACACAGCACACAAAAAACATACAATTTTCTTGGTTTTATTTTCGATTTCCTGTTTTGCAGTGGCTTACCCTGGTATACTCAAGGTTTTCTTGGTTTTTTGTGCTCTCTTTTTTTCAGATGAAAGCTAGTGGAAAGCCTTCAAACTGATCCTAGGAACCAGGATTCTAATTCTAAGAGTTTCCAGCTCTGCTCACCTCAGCAGCTGACACTTTTGTACGCCGTGAGAATTGCAGAACCAAAAGGTAAGCTAATGCATTATGCCTTAAATTTATTACCTTTATTTGGAACCACACTTTGTTGACAAATTTGTCGGATAAAGAATTGGATCCCAAAACTATTAAAAGCTTTTAAAGGGTTATCTAAGCCTCAGACTTTCAAGCAAACATGGCAACCATTTTATCTGCAAGTTTTAATACTCTAAAAAACATTGTGGGTCAAAAAACCGACACAAAAGGGGGGGAAAAGGATGCGCTCGAAAGTTTTATCTGTGACCCAAGTGGGGCGGTGCCAGCCCACCCAACCCCAACAGCCTTGTCCAGCGGAACATCCGATGCCAATGTGCATCCGCTGGCACTCGTTAATCGAATTGAATGCAGCTTCATATCCTTGTAATCCTGCCGCCCTAGCGCGTTGAATGGAATCCGAAAATCGATATTGGCAACGGGCGACGGAAATTGCGGTTGCATGGCGGTTGACACGGTGTTAATGGGCCACTTATAACGGCATTGTTAGCGTTTGTTGCACGCGGATGCTCGCCCTCCTAGTCCTCCTGCAGGTCCTGCTGGTCGAGCTGGTTTTAGCCTTGTTTTTGCCTCTTAGCAGCTGCTGCTGTTTGTGGCCAAAAACAAGACACGTGCCATGTTCCGCAGGCATGAATTATACGGACGCGCAAAGGTGTTCGCAGGGCTGCTGCTAATTAAATTTAATTTAAAACAAAGCTCGGCATTTCGTCAACATATTCGCGCGGTCGTCGGATCCGCGGATCCTAAGACCAACCCACGGCCAGCTTGTAATTGACGACCTGCTGCCGGAGGAGCGGAGTCTTAAATTGCCACAGACCCTCGCTGCCTTGCTCCTGACCTCTGGCTCCATGGTCCTTGCTCCTGGCTCCTGGCTTGGCTCCTTTTCGGCTTGGTCAAATTAGATGCCATAAAAAATGTTAGAGTGCCAGACAACGGAACGAAATGGATGCGGTCGCAGATACAGGGACATGCACTGCAAACAATTGCATAACGAAAGTGGCTCATCTTCAATCCGGGATTATTCTTAATCTACCGAATAAACTTATGTACTATAACACAACGCAGAAATAGAGAATCATATGCAACTAGGAAAGCAAAACTAGAACCATTTAAGTTGCCGAATTTCAAAAATATTTCAATATTTCTAACGAAAACTTTTATTTGAGAGTGGGTGAAGATGATTAAGGAATAAGTATTCCTATGTTAACTTTGGGATTACGTGTGTAACTTGAGTGGAAAACATCGCAAATGCTTAAGCTTTTAATAGCTCACAACTGAAACTAAAATCCTTTCCGTGCAGGCAAAAGGATACCCAGGAGCATAAAGGATCCGGCGCCGGACCTTCCGCTAAGTACCGAGACATGTTATTGGCTTGTCTGGATCTTTTTTACCCTGTTGCCCTTGGTGTGTTTGTTGTGTGTGCTGTGCATTTGCGGGATCCTCCTCCCGACGAGCCGCAGGACCTAAAGCCAAGGAGCAGCTGGGTCGTCCGTCTAAGCCAGGGCAGGTGGCTCGAGCCAAAGCTTATTAAATGCTCCGCCGATCGATCGGGCATTGTCTAACAAAAAATCCGACAAAGCCGCAAAGACGGGGAAACGGGGAAGAAATAAGGCGAAAGCAGGGCCCAAAAATATCTGCCCGCAATCAGGCCTAAATATTCATTGACCGAGAATAAACAACGGGCTGTACAGCCAATTTGAGGCTGAGCTAATGTCTAACCCAAGGCCATCGAAAAGTTGATTAAAAATATTGGATTGCATCTTCAATTGGAGTTCCAGTTAAGATGTATATCTCGGGGCCATGTCTGGGGATTTTGGCCAAGTATTCGGATACCGTTAGGGAGCAATCAAAACGGCTCTCCCACCAGCAACTTTCGATGGCGGCCGATCGGCCACCACTCACACGCCAAAGGTTGCCCCACATTGAAGGCCAGCGGCAGGCGATCGCCGCGAACCCTATGATTAAAATTTAGGTCCGATACTGGATGATCATCTTCTCCTCCACCAGTGTGCGCTGCATGTGCGTAATTGCCCGTCCCGTCCCAATCCGATCCAGCGATCGCGATCCTTCTCAAATTAAAGTTCAACTCCTCCTCCTACGGCCTCTGGTTTTCGGGGGGGGGGACGAGGAGAGCCACCCGAGGCCAAAGTTAGATTCAAAACAATATCAAGTTCGGTGCGATTGAAAGCCACAATTTGGATGATCAACAATCAATCTGGCGTTCCAAAGGTAATTAGAAAACATATTTGATATTTGAGTGCCTGCATGCAAACGAGAAAATATGTAAAGCCAGAGTCCACATTTCCGGCAGTAATAACCAATTACCAAGAGGGTTTCGTATTCGTTCTTGGAAATTCCAAACAGCTTTATTTGCATGCAACCAATTTAGAATACATATTAGAATCGCTCTTGCGATTTATTCACTTTGTCTCGGAATTTATGGGTGAATATTTGATGGGCACGAGTCAATTTCCATAATAACAGGACGCAGGTCAAAGTTAACTTACGACCACGAGGGTCACATAAATCCATAAGGGATGACAAACCTGTTTGGGGAGCTCTACGACATAGGAATATAAGCGCATGCAAATAAATTCGTATTTTTTAAATGCTTTAAGATATATTAAATTAAAATTGTATAATATTTTAGGCCCCGGAAAGTTAAATTTATTTAATTTGCGTTCTCAAAGTTTGTCTGCTATGTGAAAACAATGAAGAGCTCAACTCTCCACACTATGGTTTGTGTCTCGGATCAACGATCTATTCCCATGTAAAATGTATGTCAAATGAGACATTTTATACATGAAAAAGCAACAACGAATTTGTATAAACAAATTTTAGTTTAAAATGTCCCAAACATTAAAGAAATTAAAGACATAAATTACATAATTAACCAATTAAAAGATAAAAAACCGTAACTGATTCGTGGAAAAAGGAGATTAAATCTGATCAACAATTTTTATTTATTTGATCCCCTAAAATGAAGTTTTGATTTTAAGATAAAAATCCTTAGTCAAACCCCGTTTATGTAACCATTTCAAGGAAGCATCTATATTTCCAACTTGTTTAAATTATCTTAATTATAATTGAACACCAAATTCGTAAGAAAATGGCCCACAAAAATTGTAATTTTCTTGTTATTTTACAAGAACTACACATGTAACTAGGCAGAAGCATTGCCCAAAATGGGTCAAAATTCAGCTGAAACTCAGAAACCGACTAAAATATTTCAGTTTTTCGTGTCAATTGTTATGTCTGCAAAAGAGACGCCGCAGAGACTTCGTGGAGCCAACCGAAATTTTACAATTGGCTAGCTGTCAACCTGAATTCGGAATTAAGAGCTCACTAAAATGTTCACCTAGTTTGCCCGATTTTACCTAGACTTGCACTTTTGTGTGGAGCCAATGGAAAATGCCATAGTTTCGGTTCGCGGGTGCCAAAAGCGATATATAAATGCATCTTTTCTTGGGTTTCCGACGTGCAGTGAGTCGTGAAACATTCAGTCAACATGAAGTCCATCGTCGCTTTGATCGCAGTCCTCTTCGTGGCCTTTGCCGGAGCATCCTGCCCCTACTCCAGCGGCAGCAGCTACTCCGCTCCGCCCTGCCCCAAGAACTACCTGTTCAGCTGCCAGCCCAACCTGGTGCCCGTTCCCTGTGGCCAGGAAGCGGCGTCCTACGGATCCGCGGGAGCCTACACCGAGCACATTCCCTTCTACGTCGGATATCCCACCCAGCAGCAGGTGCAGCATTTCCAGCAGCAGTTCAGACCGGAGGCTCTGATCGACGGTCTCCGCGGACTGCCTCAGGCTCCTGAATACTGAGGGATTCTACTGATTTTTGACATGCCACCGACAATAAAGTGAAATTGAAGAGACTTTGTTAACCTTTTAGTTGCAAAATGTTATGAGTTTCAGGCTTTTCAGACTGCTCACAAACGGTAAAGGATAGGATAATTACATTGGTTATTTCCATTACTGAGTTTTTCTCTGTAACCTCTGAAAGTGGATTGAATATCATCGCAGTTCCAATCTCAAACCTTTTCCGGTAAACCACAAACTTAGATGTTATCCTAGAGATACATTGGCTAAAATTATGTGCTATGCTCTTTCCACTGCCTACACAACTAAGCAGATTATTGAAAAGCATTTTCCGAGCATTTTACCACTCGATTTTCCCCGCTCTTCCCCCCAACCACCCGCTCTCCGATCGCCGCCGCTGCCAGATCGCTCTCCGCAGCATTTTTGTCAATGGATGCGGTGCGGGTGCCAAAAATATTGTCAGTCGAAATTGTTGTCTAGTGCGGTGTCGGTCGGTCGTTTATCTGCTCGGATTTTCCTGCTCCGGTCTGCTCCGCATCGCCGCGGCCAAGTGGATCACGCATATATAGGGGATCGCGACGGTGTAGCTCCGATATCTGTGCATATATTCTCAAAGGCATCCAGCATTGGCCGATGGTGGTTCCCCGTTCCACACAAGTTGCTGCCATGTGTGCGGTTTTCAATCCCCATTTGCTGACACAAACGGTGACCCAATTGGCTTTAACGATTAGGGGCCATAACGCCTGAGTGGTTTGTTTATTTTCCTCGGCGACCAGAACGATTCCAAAAATGATTGCATAATTTACTCGGGCGACAACACTCGGTCCGCTCGCGCGCTTCACAACACCAAAAAAAGCAGAGAGTTCAGTGCTGATAGTTCCTAAAGTTCCTAAACCAACGAAAGCCAAGCCGCCGCCATGAAGAAGCTGCATCTCGGGGCCAAGCACAAGGGCAAGTCCTACAAGCCCTTCAGGAACAAGAATCGTCGGGTGAGTTGGACGGCCTACCGACCGAGTAAGCTTGCCAGGATCAGCTGCCCAAGGGCCCTGCTTGCCACACGGGGGTTCTTCTTCCTCCCCTTGGGTTTTTGTGTGTCGCGGCCCTGCCCCCGGCCCGGGACGATTTCGTATATTTTTATCCACTCGATCGCTCGCTGACTGCTCGCCCAGCCTGACAGGCTGTTGTCGAGACCATTTAAATACGCGCAAAGGCAGTTCGGATACAGTGCGAGGCATACCAACAAGGCGGGTTCCCATGATCGCTCACCTGGGCAACACCATAATGCCCATACGCCCCATGCGGCCGTGGAAGATTTTTAGGGAGTAAAATTGCATTATTTTGCTTTTAGCAACAATAGAAGTTGCCTTTTATCATTCCTGTATTGTTTTTATATCCAGAGAGTGAACTCTTTAAACAGACAACTGCTCCTCATCTGGCCCAACCTTAAAAATTAAAAGAAAACGTCCACATTATTGTCTTTTTAAGCGATCATACTTTTCTGAATTCCTTCATTTATTAAGATTATAATGAGTATTGGGTCTTGGGTCATAAATATTAACACGTGCAATACGAACGATAATCTCTACCTACCATACGAGTATATGTTTCAAAACTAAAGTGAGATTGATCTATGAAAACTGTATGGATAAACATGAGTAGCCCACTTATCATTATTTTACTGACCAATTTCTAAAACCCATGTTGAAAATACTTAAAGTTAGAAATATCTAAAATCATTTGTAGTATTATCCCCGACCGTAGTGTGGCATAAAGTTTCGTCATGCAGTGTTTTTCTATGCTGTTTTGAGAACTTTTTTCGTAATGCCTCTCGCAGACAATTTAAGAGGTCGGAGCGGCTAGACGACCACAATTTGCTCATTACTCATCGGCGAAATCTGCACGGCCGGGCTGCAAGAAACGGCCCAGTCAATGTTGATACTTCGCGCTGCTCGTAAACAATCTTACGGATTCTCGGGTTTCCCCATGCAACCGCTAACGAATTCTGGGGGTCGATGCTTTATAGCTCGAGCACATGCTCGTTTTATTACACTTTATAATGATGCTGTGAAAATAAATAAGACTAAGCAATTAACGGAGGTTCTTGGCAAACTGGGAGATGGATTTTAGCAATAAATTGTAAATGTAACATATGTGTAAAAGTCCCTAATGAAAGCATTCATATTTTATGGAAGTTTCAATGCAAATACCCCAGGAATCTAAGTAAATCGCAATCTGTTAATTTGAGATTGGATTACGATCCAGAAACCACCAACAAATCAAACCTTTTAAGTGGAAACCCCATACTTTGCTTGTCGCCAGCTCAATGCATTTGAAAAGCGCTGACATCGGTGTTAATATCACCTATATTCACGAGTATCCGCAGGTGGGGAGCTATCTGCTGACACTGACGGACTGGGACGGGGAAGCAATCGGGCTGACCATGAAAATATTTGCCAAGCGGGGCGGAGGGGGGCGCAAATAATTGCACTGGAATCTCCGTAGCGGAGCGTTGACCCACCCGCACAAAACTAACAAAAAATAAACCCCGGGGGGGAGGGATGGTGGGTGGCATGGCCTGGCAGAGTTCATTACTAGTTGTTGGGCACTTTGCCCATTGCGAAGTTCGATGGGACTTTTGGGGCAATCGTCGAAAGGTAAACAAAGAATCGACCCGAACAATACGCCCCCGTTCACCCCTTTCGCCATCGACAAAGGAAAGAAAAGCAAGGACTCGCGGGAGGGGGTGCAAACGGGGAGGGGATCACCTTTGTTTTTGGAATTGCCTTTTGAAAATGTGTAAACGCAAATTCGGACCATTGCCCCGCGACCTTCCCTGCCGACTGTGAAAGTGGGAGAGTCGGTGGCACGGCCGTACAATTCTTTCCGGCGCAGTCGCACTCCGGCTGTGGAGAGTTGGCTCCTGCGCATGCCTCCACTCTCCCTGGGTGTCCGTCTTCCACTTGTCATCTCTCCCGACGCCGTTCTGGAAGCACTTTTTCTCCCAGTGTGCCTCTCTGGCTGTCACTTTGAGTGAGGAAATGGAAAGCGGAATGTTTACGTTACGGGGCACAGTGTGTTCGAGTGGCTGCAAAAACTACATGAAAAACTTACTAAACAACGCACATTAATCCCTTGATTTTGGCCGTACCAACCACGGCAGCACCTGCAGTCGGTTAAGCGGGCACTGCAAGCGGGCACTGCATTGTTTTGGTAGAGTTTGAAAATTGCTTTAAAATTTACTTCTGGGTTGCATATTCATTTCGAAATTATAATCCAGGTATAACATAAGCATTGGTTGTCATTATTTGAGTTGTTTAATATTTCCAATATGCCAACTACTAGTTTTATTATCATACCAGAATTATCACACACATAACTTCAGCAATTTTTAGCAGAACATTAGTATATTATTTAGTATTATTTATATTATATTTTCCCGCTACCAAATTGTTTTTTTAAGTTTTGGGGTTGGATAATTTTTCAAATATTATCATAATATAAATATTGATGCCAGCTACTATGTTTGTTTTCATACTACAATTTCAAGAGAACTAGTATAAAAGTTTACTTTAGCAATTTTTAGAGGAAGTATGTTATTTAGTATTATTTATTTAAAATGTAACGCCACAAGATTATCTTTCAAATAAAAAATAATTCATGCCAATCGAATAATCCATTGTTGTTTTATTGAAATTTCAAGTTAAAACCCCCTTTATTACATTCCAAATTGAGTCTAACCTTGGGCTTCGATAACTTTTATTTATGTATTATTTATAATAAACATATTATTATTATTTCGACCATTATGATTTTAAATGAGTATTATCATACTCGTGTCAGCAACTATGTTTATTATCATACTGGGAACTAGTTGAAAAGTTTACTATAATTTTAAGAAGAAGTATGGATAATTTTTAAATATTATTATAATATAATACAAATATCGAATTTGAAATGAGTAAAATTTCGTATTTGTCACCTACCATGTTTATTATCATACTCAAATTTGAGGAACACCTCGATTAAAAGTTTACTTTATCAATTTGTAGAAGAATATTAGTTTATAATTAAACTTGATACATATTTGTTTTGGAAACCAGAGGCTCGCAGAGTTTGAAACCCGAGAACAGAGTGTCGCCACATTCGTGCGTAATCCAATGTTGCAACACTATCCATTTATTTGCCGATTTTGCAATTTGCGTCGAGCACCGAGTGTCTGCCAAGTGCTTCCGAGAGCGTTTAGGCACTCGAGCAGGTTGTGTGTGCGGCGGCCAACAGCTGTAACCCTTTTGGGATTGCGATTGACGGGGCTGCCAACAGGTGGACGCCCCAGCGCCACCCCCTGCACCCGGAAAAAGGCTGTTGGTATCGATTTTCCAGGCCCACCAACTCTGCGGAGTGGGCCAGACCCTTTGGCAGGGCAAACAACTCCGGGGCACAGTGGGCCCAGGTCCCGAGTCGCGCACTTGAAACCAAAATTTGTTTACATTCAGCTCGTGGTCGGTGGCGGTGTGTCGGTGTTGGGTGTGCTGGGTGTGCTGGGTGTGCAGGGTGTGCTGGGTGTGGGCGAGCGAGTGAGGGAATTCGTACGTTCAATCGAACAGAACCGAAAACAGTGAGTGGAGCATTTACTACGCACTGGAAGCGGGCGAGAAAAACTCTACACGAATTTCCCGGAGCAGACTTTTCGCCTTCCACATACAGAAACGACGATTCAGTTCAGTTTTCAGTTTGCGTGCGGAGTAGAACTGCTAGAACGGTCGGAAAGGCTCGGAGATTTTGCCACAGGGAGATTTGCTTTTGGATTCGAATCGCGTCAGCTCCACCGAAAAGTTAATAATAGTTTAACAAAGGATTAGCGCCATCGCAAGGGCTGAAACGACTGAAATCCGTTTTCGCAACCGCCGCCCCCTCAGTGCCCCTGGCCGAAGGTTTTCCAGCAAATTGCTGTGTGCTGTGTGCTGTGTGCTGTGTGTGTGCTGTGCGTGTGTGTTCATACACTAGAAAAGGAAGGAGGAGGAAAAAGAAAAGTGATGTGAGCGCGGAGAACAGAGAGCAGAGGAGTACGCGACTCGACGCCACTGACATAAATTCCTATTTTTAACCTCCCTGCGGCGATATCCCGACCGATACGGAATCAATTCGCCAGCCGTATGCAAATTGTTCTGAAATTAGTCCAGGAAAACAGGAAAGCAAGTTGTGTGTCCCGCGAGTGTGTGCGTCTGCGGAAATCCCTTCCAGTTAGCAATTTTTAACTTATTCTCTTCCAAAATCACTTCGACAGACGTCCCGTCTCTGTCGCACATTCGTGACTGATTGTCAGTGTCAAAAAAAAATAAAACATAGGGTTCGTTTTTTTGGGCCCAACTGATTAGCAAACAAAATCAAGTACCGCCAATGTCAATGTCAAAACGGGTCGAATCAACCGCGTATTCGCTTGCAATAATACGAGTAAACCCAAAATAATTTCCTGCCAAATTAGGGAGAGAGGTGAAACCAATAGGAACCCTCTGGAGAGTAGTTTTATAACAATTTACACGGAAAAAAGCAAATAAACAAGGAGAACAACCACCAGTGCTGATTACAATCGAACGGAAAGACTTAGTGTCGTCTTCGCACTTTTAGATAAGCATTGAAATCCAGAGGATCGTGCAATTTTTGCGCCTACGAAATACATTCAGTGGATCCAGAAACCATTCGCCAATATCGCCGGAAAACCAGAAATCGTCATTGCCGCCCCACCAGCTGTTGGTGTGGATCGCTGGGGTTGTAGCTGCTGCAGCTGCTGCGGTCGTTGCTGTTGCACCGTGTCGTCACAAACTGCAGCAAGATATCTTCGTTCGAAGAAGACTACCGGGCTGACAGGCCCATGGTGCAGCGCGCATCCTCCTCGGATGCACCCTCCGTTCAGGGCGGCCATCATCGAGAGTCTCGATTTGGCCTTGGATACCCTTCCTACCAGAGTGGATACAACAAGCTATTCACCCAGGTGCTCACATCTGTTTATTTTGATAGAATAACTAAATATATTACAAGTAATTCTCAATCATGGGGCAGCCTATAGTCCCTTAAACGGCAGAGATTACACAGGAATAATTCTACCGTTTTCTTTATTTAGTATCAAATGTAGTAATACCAAGTAAACAGGGTTTGAAAACAAGGTCTTTGGTGTTCCATCAGTTTGATGAGTTTATTAAACTCTGCCCACATTTACCGATTTGTATAGAACATCAAAATATTACAAGAAATATCCATAACAAAGCAAAGATTTCGCAAAAATACCAAATAAAAGGTATTTAAAACCATATCATATGGGTTTGATGTTTGATGATTTTATTTAAAGTCCTGTAAAAGTGTTGAAAACACTGCCAACTACTTGAATTCCTTTAATTATAAATAAACAAAAGCGAACTGGTCTCTAATTTAAACTCCCAAGAAAAGTGTTATTTTCCGACAGATGCATAATTTTATGTCTAGTTAAAAAAGGAATATACCCAAGCTTAATACTTTTGTTTGCAAAACAAAAGGAAGCTTATGAGCAATTTGTTTTTAATTAACACCCCAAGAGGATAAACTTGTCAAATCAAAAATATTTCCATATTTGATGTAAAAACCGAATGGCTGCCCTTGACTTGCGTCCAAAATATTAATCAGCCTCCAAGCCAGAATGTTGGCCATCTGCACTTGCCCTGGTTACCAACTGTTGCTTTACATATGTATTTCGGATAACAAAAGCAAAAACCTTAAAAATTGGTCTGCATTGTTCCGCTGCCAGCTTGATTCTTGGGGATTGAGAGGCTGGCAGCGGGCCAATTTAATTTGTTTGGATTTTGGCTCTCAGATGGCCAGGGCACAGTCTCATTTATCTTTAATGCATACCCATCTCTACTAGATACTCATACGTATCACTATTTTGTTTATTGACCCCGATTTCGATTTCAATTCACAATTCACAGGGTTCTGCCGACTCGAACTACTCACAACCGTCATCCGATCTGTCGCTAGACGAGGAAAAGGAATCGCTTCGGCGAGAAAAGGAACGTCAGGCCTTAAGCCAGTTGGATAAAGCGAGGGTAAGATATCCTTTAAATCTGGATTGGGTCGTCGCGGATAAATAACTAAAAATATCCAGAAAATATATCGAATGTAAGCAGCAGAAGTTTGATAGTAGAATTCCACTATGCAACAACTTTGTTAATTTAAATCGAAAGTTACTACCCAAGTAATAGGGCCCAAAGTCAGATCCATAACTCGAATATCGATAAAAATAATACTATTAAAAGGTATTTTAAATAGAAGTTACTACTTGGTAGTACAAAAAATTATAAGTATAACTCGATTGGTATTAATTTTTTGGTATTTTCAAAAGAGTTTCCTTAGCATCTTACCCCAATATCCTCTTTATAGTATACGCTATTTCGTAGACCTGGTATTTCCATACGCGTCGACCACAAATGATATTAGAATTTTATGGATAGACTAGGGTAGCTGCTTAAGGATAGCAGTTTTGTAGTGGAGCTTACGATAATAATATTGTCTCCCGCATCCCGACGACCCCTCCGATTGTACTTGCCCTTGGGAATGCATCCCTTACCCATTTGAATCCTTGATTGCAGAGCAAACCAGTGGCGTTCGCTGTGCGAACCAACGTAGCATACGATGGCACCATTGACGACGACTCGCCCGTCCAGGGCGGCGCTGTCTCGTTCGAGATGCGGGAGTTCCTGCACATCAAAGAGAAGTACGACAATAACTGGTGGATCGGCCGGCTGGTCAGGGAGGGCAGTGATGTGGGCTTCATACCCAGCCCCGCTAAGCTAGACAACATTCGCATGCAGGTTTGAGACGTCCCCTAAGTCCCCGTCATCCCGAGTCAAGCAGCAACTAAGACTCCCAAACATTTTCAGAACCAAACCAGACCCTCAAGACTGTATGGCACAAAGGGCTCGTCGAGCGGGAATCTTGGTGCGGGCGGACAAGCAGGTGCGGAGCCATCTCGAGGTAGCACACCCCCCACACCTGGTATGACACACATTTCATTCACCTGATTTGATTTTATTGCGAGGTTTTATTTCGTATATATATATCTGATTTTGTCTGTAAACCGAATTAATTTCAATCTGTATATTTTTATATTATTCGCTGTCTTCAATGTAATGTGTTTTTATACTTTTGTACAATTGCCAATGGGAGTCCTCCCTCGAAGATATTTCCAAAAAAAAAAAAAAATAGGTCCGAACCGAAGGATCCCAAAACCGAAGAGCCCAAACTCGAGCTCACCGATTGCTGTAATTGCTGTAATATTGTAATTGGAGGCGTGTTTTATTGTTTTCAATATCATTTGAAGCGTACCAAAAATCAGAGACAAAAAGTGGGCCAATCCAAATTCCCGTAATTTCGTAATTTTGTGTTTGATCTATTATTGTATATCATGCGACATCCATAATAAGAGTGCAACTTGCAATTTGTATGCTTATTAAGTTCACTTGGCAATTCGCTGCAAATACCCAAAATAAAAATGAAAATAAAACTCTAATCTTAGTCCAGCAAAACGGTCAATATATGTCGGCCTAGAGCTAGACCTAGTTGTCCCGCATGAAAAGTGCCGAACTCCTCGGGAGATCGGTAACCTTTTCCCCCACAAAAATAAATGAATAAAATCCACAATCACAAGAACAAACAAATACACAAAATTACACTCTTACCAAGCTTGAATTAGGCACGTTTCCTTCGTCCAAATCAAAGCTCCTCGCCTCATGGTCTGCTTGTGAATTTTGTCCTTTTTCAAAGTGAACACTATTAACTGCACTGAAAACCATTTCTCTTTGTCTTAACACAAAACGGTTGACCCAACTAACCACTGAACAACCGAACAATGCGACCAAAGATCCCTACAGTACAACACCGCGCAAGAAGAAAACAGGTTTGTCCATGTCACTCACCAGATCAGATCCTCAGAAATCCATATCAATCGCAGATCCCAACGCTAGCCCCGTACTCGCGGTGATCTTAGGAAGGACACCATACAAATATCCCAAAAGGACTTACAATTTTCTCAGTCTTATTAAAACTTTTAGGAACATCTGCAATTAAAGATCGACTGAAAATTTATTAAAACAGAAATCAAATTCCTTTTAAAGGAAGTTCGTACTTAAGGCAGCAAAATTTGATACCAAATCTTGGTGTTATTCCACTTTAAAATGACTAAATTATGCGGTTATTATCGCATTAAAAGATTCTACAACATTAGGAATATTTAAATTTAGCCGTGACTGAGGTAGAAGCAATTACCAAACAGTTTTAACAAACTCAAAAACACACTGTCCTTTGTGTATAGATTCCCCGCTTGTGTATAGTAATCCACCCCAAAAATTGTTATTATTTTCATCTAACCGAATTTGACATCTACAATAGTATGCATTTGTTGAGTATGTAACTAAAAGTTGACCTTTAGTTGAGTTACTAGCCCGGCTTAGTGAATAGATCATGTTCGCATAGAGTGTAAGATATGTATTTTAGGTAGAAACCTCACCCTCGAGTTGACATTCGAACAGCATTCACTGGTGCGTAGAACAGAGCTATGGAGCTGAAAAAATTTCAAATAAAATTCAAATCGAATACAAAACCTGGCACTACAACAAAAACCCCAAATCGACACTTCAAACCCCACACGGCACACAGATTCGAGGGTTAAAAGCCCGCGATGAGTCCAAAAAATGTATATATTCCAAACCACACGTGTCTTTAGTATTTACATTATACTCGTATATATATTATATATATTTGTATAAAAAAAATATTCAAAATTGGCCAAGCAATTCGTACTGATCGATCGCACTGGCTCGTACCACAATCATAAGCTCGCTCATCCTCTGCCATTATCTCGTCCCGTTGCCATTGATACTAACGCTCAGGTGACGAATCAGATTCCATGGGACCAGGACGACATGGCAAGACACCATTGGCGACGCCGGCGAACAAGGAGAAGCGCAAGCCGTTCTTCAAGAAGCAGGAGACAGCGAGTCCGTACGATGTGGTGCCATCGATGCGACCCGTTGTCCTGGTGGGGCCGAGCCTGAAAGGTTACGAGGTAACGGACATGATGCAGAAGGCCCTCTTCGACTTCCTCAAGCACCGGTTCGAGGGCCGGATCATCATCACCCGGGTGATGGCCGACATTTCGCTGGCCAAGCGCTCCATCATGAACAATCCCTCGAAGCGGGCCATCATGGAGCGGTCTTCCTCCAGGAGCGACTGCCTAGGCAAGGTCCAGGAGGAGATCGAGCGCATCTTCGAGCTGGCCCGCTCCCTTCAGCTGGTCGTGCTCGATTGTGATACAATCAATCATCCGTCACAACTAGCGAAAACTTCATTAGCGCCAACAATAGTGTACTTAAAGATTAGTAGTAGTAAGGTAAGCGAGTGCATGGTTATCCTCACACTCTTTAGAACTTTGATTAACTATTCCGCATGGCTTCCGCAGGTTTTACAGCGTTTGATCAAATCACGCGGCAAGTCGCAGGCGAAAAATCTATCCGTTCAAATGGTTGCCGCCGAGAAGTTAGCCCAATGTCCACCGGATATGTTCGATGTTATCCTAGATGAGAACCAGCTGGAAGATGCCTGCGAGCACATTGCCGAGTACTTGGAGGTAGGTTTTGAGTTTCCATACCAGTCATAAGTTTCAACGTGCGAAGTTGTTGAACAACGGAAAAAAAGAAAAGGAAACGTTCCACTCCAAACTTGACCAACTGTGCGTATACGTAATATTACGTATACGTATTATTTGAGACTTGTAGATTGTATCTGGAGGATCTGGAAGATGCTTATAACATGTTTATTATTCCCTTGCAGACGTACTGGAAAGCCACACATCCGGATATACGAGCCGTGCCGCCCATCGCCCGCCCCTTGCCCCAGGAGGCCTCGCCCTCCGCCGATCCCACGCGTCTGGGACCGACGCCACCAGGTAAAGCCACACCCGACCACCGATTCGGGCTCATCCACGGTCGCATTGCCATCCTCATAAGCGCGATTCCACCCCAGACCCCACCCCGACCATGCCCGATAAAATGCGAAATTTATTTGAAAATCAATATCGATATCGAAATCAGAGTCACCCATTGTGCCCCCATTGAAGATGAACTCCAATTCCAAAACCATTGCACACATATCAGAGTCAATTTATATACATATATACAATATATAAATGTGTTTCAATGCTTATACATTGTATATAGCCGAAATCAAATCAGCGCAGTAAACGATTTTCATTTGCTTCTCAACATACTCTCAACACCAATATACAAAATACAATTCTAAAAATTTGTCTTTCTCAAATTCAAATTCCCATGACTGTACCGAAAACCAATCGATTCTCGTTCTGGCTCTCTCTTTCTATCCTGTTTGATCAATGTTTATACGCGTCTATCGATAACCGGGAGCAGTAGATGGCGAGGAGTTTATCGATGAGCAGGACCCCAGGATGGGCGGAGGAGAGCGCGAGGGCAGTCGTGAGAGGGGGGACCGCGGGAGTAGGGAACGGGATCGGGAGCGGGATAGGGAACGGGATAGGGAGCGGGACTACTGGGATCGGGAGTTCAATCGGGACCGCAGCTCCAAGGAGCGGGAAAGAGACCTCGAGTGGGAGCGGGAGCGCGCGCGCGAGTGGGAGAGAGAGCGGGAACGAGATTGGGATAGAGAGTTCGATTGGGACCAAGGTAAAATTTACGATTCTACTGTTTGCTTTCCTTTCGTTTAGTTTCCGTTCTTACCAATACTATATACTTATGCTATATATAAACGTAAACTCATGCCTCAAGATTGGAATTGTATCTTTCAAAATTAAACCATTTTGGTCCCATACTCTCCATTTAGAGCTTGAGAAATATCGACTTCGAGGAGCTATCAAAAGCATCGATATTTTTCGACTCACTTCATTTGCAGCTCAGGTAGAATAGTCCCAAAACACTGTTAGTGACACGCCAGGTTAATGTTTCCAAGGTTTCCCACATCTCCCATTTATAGATTGTGTGTATATGTACTATAGCAAAAAATCATGGCTTACTGTATTTATTTAAGCAATACCCGCTTTCTAGAGACACCGTGTGCATAAGCCACTTATATTCTATACAGCTCCTCCGGTATCCACAACTTTTCGTTCATTATTTATTATTTTTCTGTGGCCGCCACACACTTTACAGCATT
The DNA here is from genome assembly GCA_021223825.1 of Drosophila ironensis. Classification (NCBI taxonomy): domain Eukaryota; kingdom Metazoa; phylum Arthropoda; class Insecta; order Diptera; family Drosophilidae; genus Drosophila; species Drosophila ironensis. The sequence goes on along the minus strand of JAJJHQ010004318.1, from coordinate 2,734,944 downwards.
CACAGCACGCGACATACCCGGTCCCTTTACGACAATGCTATAAATCAATCGAATTTCAAATCCAACCACCAACAAAGACCAATACAAATAATATAAAGCGACATCTACTCAACAAAGTACAAAAGCCAAAGACAAAATCGAATCCAAATCGAAAACAAAAAGCCAAATCAAATGGAATAAGTAAAGCCCTCACCGACCGACCATCTCCGACGATTCTCCACAAGTACAAACTCTGCCCAAGAATTATATTTATATACAGCCCATAGTTTGCCCACTAACGATAGCTGACTAAGATTTCCACTTTGCTGTTTGAGTTCTACTAACCGATTAACATTCGATATCAACGATATCAGCCCCTCAGCGCTTCTATCGAGCACATGACATCAATCGAAACAATCGATCACCAATCGAAACAATTTGTGCGTCCTTCGTTTTTACCAACTGATCTTTGTACTTGTACTTTTGTAGTTACTCCGGGCGTTGTGCGCCTCTAAACTGCCGCGATCTTCGCCAACTCCTTCTACTCGAATTTCACATTCTTACGCGTGTTTTCAACTCAGTTATATGATAGACTTAAATGTTGTGTTCCGTGTTATCGATCCTTATGTTTTCACCATTAAAAGTTATTCAAGTAAATATAAATCATATCCCTTAGATCTGGTTTAGTGAGTACCACAGCCCCGTGATGTGTTCTTGTTACATATTTTATATCTTTACTTTAGTTTCCAAACATCCTTAAAACCCATAAACCCATCCCACGCAAAACTGCTGCTGGGGTAAACGTTGTCATTCCTGATTTGCTATTTCCTTATTTGAAAACAATGTATTATCACTTCCAAAAAGTATTATTTCCAATTAATTGCTTTCAACCACTCTATCATAAAATGTATTAGGGAAATGTAAATGGTTTAGAATACTTTACATGTACTTTCGTGCCTAATACGTAATTTAAATCTATTAAATTGAGTAGCTTATTTTGTAAATTGATTAGAAATTGTTAAATATTGTGAGTTTTCCATTTTCGGAAATAACAGTTTAATCTCAAGACGAAAGCCTAGGCAATCGAATGTAAACTAAGCCAAACCATTTTAGTTAGGCTTTTGCAAACTCCGCTTCCCCTATCTTTATGTAAGGAGTCCTTTCTCCGATGTCTTCTTTCTTTGCCTTGACCTGTTGACCCCTGCCATCTTTTATTGCCGTTGACCCCCTTTTGAATGCCTTAGTTCTGGTTCTGTTCTTTTGGTTTCTCGTTACACTTTTGAATAACCGCTCACCCTGGCCTTTCCATGGTTTATCTAATTGGCTGTGTTGACCGTTTTGCAGGAGGAACCTCTTACCATCACAGCAGTCGCCGGCAGCCGACGCAGGTGCGCCACCAGGAGCGCGGTGGCGGAGTGGGCGCCGGCGGCGGTGGCTACGACCGGGAACGCGAACGGGATCGGGATCGAGAGCGCGAACGGGAGCGGGAACGCGAACGGGAACGCGAGCGGTACGAGCGACGGGAGCGGGACCTCATGCACTACGACATCAATAGCGACGAGCTGCTGGACGAGCGGAACTTCGAGTATCCGGCGATGCGCAGCGGTCCCAGCGGCGCCTCCCACCACGGCCACCTGTCCCGCGGGGGCCGCCTGCTCGACGACCAGGACTACGAGCGCGAGGAGGCCGCACACCTGCGGATGAGCAGTTCCCGGGGCTATGGACCCTCGACGCGGATCGACGACCCACGTGACCTGCCGCGGGGCGCCACCGTTGTCGATCGCGATGAATACAGTCCGCACAGAGGTGGTGGGAGTAGTAGGAGAATGCTGAATGCCATGTAGGAATCGTGGATATAGGGGTGGGATCAGATCGATGCGAGAGTGCCTGGTTTGATGGAAGCACGCGACAATAGTTTTGATCTTGAGACGATACACCACCAGCCGAAGCCCTTCACCCAGCCGAAGTCCTATTCCCAGTCACTGTCACAGCCGCAGTCCTTTGCCCTTGGCCAGCCCCGCATCCATTCCCGCGACCCGAGGCCGCGACCCCAGTCCCTGCCCCGGCAATCGTCGCTGCCCAGTGCCAGCACTACGAGCAGGGCCTCCCTGGCCTACCTGCCCCGCCAGCACAGCCTGGACCCGCAGTGGCTATCCTCCGCCTCGTCCTCCTCCTTTCCCGCCGGTGGTGCCGCCTCGCTGGGTCAACCTCGATCGAGGAGAGAGCTCTTTCCGCTGCGCCATCAACCGCAGTCGTACAGCCAAACCAGATACACGGCGGCACCTCGGTTCGATTCCCACATCCACTCCCAAACTCAGTCCCACTCACAGTCCCACTCCCAGTCACAGTCACAGTCCCATTCCCAGTATCGCTACGCCGTGCAGGACACCTCCTTTGCCCACCCGCCGCGCTCCATGAGGGAGGAGTTCCTGAGCCCCACGCTCAGCAAGGTGGAGGCCGTCACTCATGCCATTCGCAACAAGATCATTGTGGAGGAGGACGAGGAGGATATCCTGAGCACGGATCGGTTCTATTAAAGAGATTTCAGTCCGCCCCAGTCACCCCGCTTTAGATGACAATTACAATATTTTGGTTAATATTTTTTATGAGGGGGCAGGGCAGGTTAGCAACAAATGCAGCAGTGCCAAACACACAAGTAAAACACATTTGTAAATGTTACATTTCAGTAGCCACAACACAGAAACACACAATACACAATACACAAAGGATACATTGAGCGATGGAAAAATAGGGAACAGGAGAAAACCGGAGGAAGCAGCCCAAAGCCACGTGGGGCCTTATGTGTCTTAAATGCTATATAGCTAAGTGTAATCAGATTTTATTTAAATAGTGTGAATTTAAATTAAATGGTCTAAGCCTAATGTTAAGCTAGTGACAGATAACAGGTCAGGTCAGGTCAGTCAGGTCCCGTTAAAGTTAATGGAAAACAAAAAGTTAAAGTTTAAAAGCAGCCCGCAGTCCCCGGAGAAAACGAATGGGTCTTGTATTTGTTATGCAATCGATTGACTAAGTACATACATAAGTGTCAGCTTTAATAATTTAGTGAACGTGTCTTAATCTAAGTCAAGCACACAAGAAACACCCAACAATCACACCCCACACACTCAGTTGACTGCGAACCGATTGAAATCTCTTTAATCTCAAATCGATGCCTGAAATCCCGAACCCATCTTAAAAGCGTATCCTTGCTATAAAATGCAAACAATCATGTACATTTCTTCAGTCCCAAGTAAACAGGTGCTCTACCTTTTACCTCGTCTAAGCACTTTGAGGACAGAGGGTGGGACGATCACCATTCAGTGATCTGTTGAGGATTCCGAATCAGATGAACCAGAATATTTTAACGCGTCAAAATCATAAATTACTGAAAAATCAAGTCTTTCTATTCTTTCGTTACCCAAAAGCCCTCTGTCCTGTGCTTATTTTCTCTCCAAACAGCAATACTTTCGACCTAGATACCTTGTCACACCATATCATGCCACACACCTGCCAAAAGCGCACAGTTCGCAAAAGCTGAATTGCCCGCGAACAAGCCTCCCGCCTGGGTTAGACCATCTGACCGGGTGAGAAGGCACAGCGATAAAACTACCAGTGCCTTAAAAACCATCAAATCGAGTAACTCAGAAGCACACCACCCCTTCTCGCAATGAAGTAGCTGCCCCCGATTCCTCACACAACCATAGACATCACTCCAATCAGTCCAGTCCCCCTACATACTATACATCGTATGTGTCAAAATTATTGTTAAAGGTTTGTTGTATAGTACGTACGCATCGTAAGGTCGAGACCGATCTGGCCCATTCCGAACGAGCAATCCCTTTACAATTCCAACCACCATGCTAAAATTTTGTCGAGCCCTACAATGACGAACCGCACTGCATTCAAATCGATCGCCACCACCTAAAGTATGAAAAGTTTGAGTATAAATTGAACCGTAGTGGCTAGTTGATACCTGTAAGCAAGCACTCCTGCAGGACCCATCCTACTGTCCAAAAGACTACAACTGAAGTAGAGCACGAAGCACCTCAATCATCGGTAATGCGGTGCACTCCTACGTAGAAGACAGGTCAGGCCATGGCCAAAAAGAAACTCAAACATTGAACAATTTGAACAAATCTAGTACTTTTTTGATATAAGAGATACAAGGTGATATATGTAAATTTTTGGAAGGAAAGTTTAACCAGCACACGACAAATACAGATACAGATGCCTCGTATTGGTATTGGTAGCCACCGTATTTAAAAGTATCCCACAGCCGGAGGGGAAAATGCTCAGAAACCAGGCAGGCTATATTGGAGAAATACACGCAAATCAAAAGTTGACGATCATTATTGTAATTGGTAAATACACGCAATTCAAATGCAGACACAACGCGACTCTCGGTGAATTTATGCCTTTCGGGGAGTGACTTTTCTGGTGAAATACATCCAGCAAATGCCTTGCCTGCCGATGCAGAAGTCCGGGCTTAGTTTTGATTGAGGGATGGGGTTGGTCAAGGCACTGGGGTCGTTTTCAACAAACAGGAGCAGAACGGAGCATAAAACTAAATAAATATATAGAAAACAAACAAAGAAACCGGAAAGCAAAATACGATACGCAAGCACTTCTTGTAAAAAGTGGATAACAAATATGATCTATGTATTAGCTATACCTAAATGAAATATTACTTTTTAATACTAGCATAAAGTTGGAGAATATAACTAGATACAAGATCCTTTGCTGTAAGGAAGGAGAAAAACGGAATACTAAGTTTAAATTAATAACAGTTGATGCGAGTGTGTATGTAAGAATATTGCACATAATTCACAGAACTGGTAATTCGATATATATATTTAATGGTATATAATTAAATACAAAAAACCAAATCGAGAAAAGCAAAGCAAAAGAAGATACACACTTATATAAAAGTACATGGAAATGTATACATAAATATGTACGTTCTTACTATAAATAACAAAATTTAAACCGGAACAAATACATCGGCCGGCATTTTGTAACCGTGAAAACCAGAAGAAGAAATAAAAAAAAAAGCAACAGATAATGTGAATTATAAATCTAATAGATAATCCCAGTTAATGGAAGAGATAAACTTGACCATAAACATTTCATCAGATTTGATAGGAATATGTTGATGATATTTTATAAGATGCCTTACATTTCTGAACAGAAATTTTTTTGAGAGTTTCGGAAAGCTAAACTTGACAAATTCATAAATTCCATTACAAACCTTTCAGATGGACAAAAAGTGCTAAGTGCGAACATTTCGAACCAAAACAAAACAAACCGGTTTGCTTAAAATATATATAGCAATTTTTTGTAATAATCAACTCTTATTTCCATTAATAAAACATAAAAATACTAAAACCAATCAATTTCAATTTGTAGACACTCTTAAAAACTCTAACAAACACACAAACGCAAACCAAATTTTATAGCGAAAATTCCGAAATCTTAAATGAATATGCCTATATAAATAAATTTAGCGATAACAACTTCTCTACTTTTCAAGCCACTTTAGTCAACAAAAAAAAAAACAAACAAAACGAAACCAAAAATGCAACCCTTATTTTTTAGCCTAAATCCAATATTGTTAAACTGAAGAAAAATTTTGAAAATATGTTTGACGAAAGCACGCCTAAGAATTCCCTTATCAATAATATTATGATTAACCAAAATGTTCCCAAACTCAGATTACACAAACCACACTGAAACGCAAAACACAAAAGTAATTGAGGTAATATCAATCCACATTTATATTAAATATTTTATACATGCAAAACATATACATATTGTAAAAAAAGAACAAAATACCCCGTTTTAAATCCAATCAACAATTTCCAAGAATTGTGTGTAAATAGTTTATGATATTTCGATTTGTTATCATATTATTTAGTCTGTGAATTTTGTAATGTTATCATGGTTTTATAACTCAGAAGGCAGTCTGCCGTCTTCTGTGCCCACTTCGTTATGTTTTCATTTCCCGCATTCGATTGTTGTTCTCAGTATGTTTTTGGAAAATACGTAGTTAAATGAAAGCTAAATTGCAAATATAATAAAAATATTGAAAAAATACTGCTATTGTTTTATTAACAATCCAAAATGTCGGGGAATATTCAAAAGCGGGGTTGTATGGGCTTACAGCAGAGNGGTTTTATAACTCAGAAGGCAGTCTGCCGTCTTCTGTGCCCACTTCGTTATGTTTTCATTTCCCGCATTCGATTGTTGTTCTCAGTATGTTTTTGGAAAATACGTAGTTAAATGAAAGCTAAATTGCAAATATAATAAAAATATTGAAAAAATACTGCTATTGTTTTATTAACAATCCAAAATGTCGGGGAATATTCAAAAGCGGGGTTGTAAGGACTTACAGCAGAGTTGACCGAATTTTTTCTTGAATCGTATTCCGATATCGTTTTCGAAACACTTTTCTGCAATTACAGCATCGTTAGATACTTGGATACTCTTTTTAGAAACATAATCATCAAAAGCCGCTTAACTGGAATTATTTACAAAACATCCATTTAATATTGGTGAAAACTGTGTTCTTTTTTAATACCTCTAGGTTTTGTAATACCCCTAGGTTACAATTAGTTACAAAACATCTATTTAATATTGGTGAGCATCTGGGTTCTTTAGGTCTATCAATGGGTTAATGTTGTTGTTTTGATCGCAAAAACGAATTCGCATTTCGAAAACAACTTGGGCACACGCAAACACTGCAAAAACAAGCCAGATCGTTTGAATGTGGGCGTGCTAAGAGACTCCATAAGAGAGGGGTCGTTGGGGCTTTTTGGAGCCGATCGACGCTCTTTCCAGGCGGTTATCACCCGATCCGATCCGAGCCGATCCCCAAGTGCACTCGGCCCGGCAAGAAGAGGCAACTGCGGCATCCAAAGTCAGGTTCGATGGCCGGTCGTTCCGGCTCTCAAAGTCAGTTCAATTTATTTTCTCGTCGCGGCAAAACGTGCCAAAGGTGATTTTCTGAGAGTCAAAATATAAAAAATAATTGCAACATGCCATTGAATATTAAGAATGTTCTGGTCTGCGATGCTGTGGACAAATCGTGCGTGGAGCTGCTGGAACAGCATGGAATTAACGTAAGTTCTCGAAAATAAACTCTGAAGTGGGGAGCAGTTAAGAGAAATTAAGCTAAAACTGTGGCACCCATACAAGTGTGTGGAGCTTCAGTGGTGAAAAAAAAGAAAACAACTAAATTACAAAAATTCAATTGAAACGCATGCCACGCCTCCTAACTGCTCGTCACTACAATTGGGAATACATTTTGTATGTAAGCTTGTAAAAGTCTGTGCCTACGAGTGTGTGGGTGGGGACACAGAGAACCATACTTACATACTTGCATACTTAATTGATTGCACTTTTTAATCAAAGTTGTTTACCATTTATCATTCGACAAGGTTACCTACAAACTGAAGCTCCCCGAGGAGCAACTACGGCAGGAAGTTAAGGTAAGAGACTTCACGATTGCACGGGAGCTTTGCAATGCCCAGCAATGCTATCATTTGCATGCTTATTTCTGGGAGAGAATACTCTGTGTAATTGAAAACCTCAAATGAAATTCAAGTGGAGCTGAGACCCACGTGCATCGCTTTAATCTGACAGTGGAAACCAGCACTCAAGAAACTCGTACAAAACAATTTTGCCTAAGCCCACCGGCATAGCAACTGCAGCCGCAAATTAGTTTGCAGTTTAATCAGCAGTTGGCATTGCATTTTGTTTACACTAGTTGATGTCATTTTAATTGATTAAAACAAACTGATTACTAATTTAGCCACAAACTAATTTGGTTTTTGATTAGATGTTTCTTTGAAAAATATTGATATAAACCAGCCATGGGCAGCCCTTGGCTCTTTCGGCTCCCAGTGCTCTCAAAAACCAAAACATGTGAGTGTCTCAAAACAAGGGAACCGACATGCCGGCTCTCAAGTTTAAACTCTGTGCCCTTTGCTGATATAAACAAACAAAATGAAAACTCGCTAATATTCATAATTAAGGTTGAAATGTTCTTATGTCAAGAATTACAAATAATGCAATTATTGAAAGTTCAAGAGTTTCCATAGCTTTTTATAAAAGTTGAAGTTGAAAATTTGTGTCCTTCGCTGATATAAACAAACAAAATGAAAACTCGCTAATATTCATAATTAGGGTTAAAATGTCACACATGCCACGAACTAAAAATAAGCAAACTATTGAAACTTCAAAAGTTTTCTATAGCTTTTTATAAAATGAGCAAACTGCAAACAACAAATATATTACCCCAAATGTTAGCACCATCTGTTGGCCCCCGAATTCTTGCACCAGACATTATTATCACTATTATGTGGGTCTAATCTCAATAATTCTTATCAACCGTTGGTCAGCCGATGTCTCAACATATCATGTTTTGCTGAATGCCAGAACCGAATATTTCTGGAAACAGGCAAGAGGCTCAATAAATAAGCAATTAGTAATTCAAACTCACTATCGGTTAAGCACCTCTGGAGCTTGTTGGATTGCAGACCCAGACATAAACAATCATTTCTCGGAGCCTTAGTATTTATTGCCACAGCTGCTAATTATAGAATTTCCCTCAATCGCAGAACTTTGACGCTGCCATCGTTCGCTCGGATACGAAAATAACCGCGGAAGTCCTGGCCGCAGGATCTGGCAGTCTGAAGGTGGTGGGACGTGCAGGAGCGGGCGTGGATAACATCGATGTGCCTGCAGCGACGGCGCATAATGTCGTTGTCCTTAAGTAAGTGCTGTGTAAGCCCTTTGTGCAGTGCAAGGATCAAAAGGGATTGTATCTTACACTGGGAAAATTCATTATCATTTAATATTTGACTACCATTCACCCAAATTTTGTAAGCAATAGTTACCATTGATTAAAATCAATGTTGGACAGTGTTTACTTTGATTGCCCGGCGCCCACATAATTATGCGCATTCCGAAACTCGGGATTGGCTCTCGCTACCGCATCGCCACCTCTGACCCCAGAGCCTGGGCCCCGGTATCCATGACTTGGGTCAATTGACGCCGTTTGACACGCATAATTAAGGGAGTCCGGGCAAGGGAAAGGGCGCTGAAAGGGAGTGACATTGCCAAGGATACAAGGCAAGCGCGAAAATTGCCATATTTTTGCTCTTCCTTTTTTTTGGAACAGCATTTGCATAATGCTGTCTAGTCACAACAAATGGCACCCCTTTGCCCTACCCGAAACCTCTGCACCAGCACTGTCTATCACAGAGTATTTAGGGAATGTTTAACCAAAGTCTCGTCTCGTTTTTGGCGCTTTCAGCACTCCGGGTGGCAATTCCATTTCGGCCTGTGAGCTGACGTGCATCCTAATTGGCGCCCTGGCCCGTCCCGTCGTTCCCGCCGGCCAGAGCATGAAGGAGGGTCGCTGGGACAGGAAGCTCTACAGCGGCACGGAGCTGTATGGAAAAACCCTGGCCGTCCTGGGACTCGGACGCATCGGACGCGAGGTCGGCATCCGCATGAAGACCTGGGGCATGCGAGTGAGTTGTTGTTTAGTCTACCCCATGTAGGTGTTGTAGGTGTTAAATCACTTCCCTTGCCAGATTATCGGATACGATCCCATTACCACGGAGGCGGAGGCAAAGGCTGCGGGCATTGAGAAGATGTCCCTGGAGGAGATTTGGCCCCAGGCCGACTACATAACCGTGCACACGCCGCTGATTCCAGCCACAAGAAGTGAGTTCCCAGAAAACAAATGAGGCTAATTAAGTATCCCATCAGTCATCAGATTTCTAGACCTTTACAATATTATATACTAAGCTATTTTCGAACATCTTAATATAACGAAACGATATATATGGTTTATTTTAACCCTTTTCTTGCAGATTTGATATCCTCGGAAACCCTTGCCAAGTGCAAGCAGGGCGTCAAGGTTGTCAACGTGGCCCGGGGCGGAATCGTGGACGAACAGGCCGTGCTGGATGGCCTCGACAGTGGCAAAGTGGGAGGCGCCGCCTTCGACGTTTATCCCGAGGAGCCGCCAAAGTCTGCGGTCACCAAGGCGCTAATCAGCCACCCGAAAGTGGTGGCCACGCCCCATTTGGGTGCAAGCACGGCGGAGGCGCAGGTTCGTGTGGCCGTCGAGGTGGCGGAGCAGTTTATTGCCCTCAATGGAACCTCGCCGAAGTACACCAGCTACGCGGGCGTCATCAACAAGGATGCCCTCGCCCACTATCAGTGAGAATCATCGAATTTCGGGCACCAGCTCGATGTCATTAAGCATCCTTTGGACGGGAGAAGAAGCCTTTACACATCTAAGCTTACGAAACTGTTGTAAATATCAACAAATAATCTGAATAAATACGGAAAACATCTCTGTACCAATTAGAAAAGCATAAGTCTTCAACGATTTCATTTGCATTCACTTTGGCATCCGTTTTCACAACATTCACTTTTGCATAACTTGCATACTATAATAAATAATGATTTCATTAAGGAAGAAAATATGTTTTTCCGACCACTGCTCGCTCAACCAACCAGAAGCAGGCTCTTAGGAAAATTCCACCTTTTAATGAAATTTTCTCGTAATTGTTTTGCCCTGAAACCTTTGGTCAGCAATCAAAAGCTGCCATTGGCAGCAGAGTTAATGTCGTGTTTATATTGCAAGCCATAAAAAATACAGGGAATGCGTAAACTTTTTTGCCCAACGGCTGGTGTACTTAACCCTTAAGTGACCATGTATCCCAGGTGGCAGCCCATTGACTGCTGACCAGCAACCCGTTGACTCGTGGAAATGTTTTTCACTTGCGCGTATTTAAGCGGATGTGGAAAGTTTATATACTCCTACCAGGGGCAGTCTTAAATTGCGAGTGCAAGCTGACATATTTTATTCACTTTACTCAGCTGCAGTTTAATTTAAAGCTGTCGACTTGATGGATGCTTTAACAAATGTTAAAGCTTGGCATTCTCCCACAGCCATGTTGACTTTGCGAGAATCTCAGCTGAGCTTGCAATCTAAGGACTTTGGCTTTTAAATGTTACGTTGATTTCATTGTGTAATCCATTCAACATAAATTTGTTCCGGCACTAATGTGTCCTGATTGCACAAGGGGGCACAATTAAATAAGAGTGAAGCGATTTAAAGCGAGCAACTTAGAACTTTTCTATGGAATACCTTTGAGATGAAATTGTGCTCCCATTGCCGCATCGATTCCCATGAAAGCGCAAAAGTTTCCCGTCACACTCAATAAAAAGGAAAACATTGTTATTTGCGCAAGCGGAAAAGTTGACAGTTAAACACTTCACTTACGACTATTCATTGGATCACTTCATGAATTGAATTAAATTTTAAAATCCACACGCATCCGCATATCCTGGCAACGATTCCGCCAGGAAGAGGAAGCCACAACTTTATTTAATACATTTTTCATGATTTGTCGAGGCTCAATCTTGCTGGCAGTTTTCCAGCTATTTTCTCGAACAAATGATTATTTGCCCAACGAGGAGGCTTCCTTTAAGCTGCTCAAGAGGTAACATGAATCGCCGTAGTCCCACCTGCCTACGAGGAACATTCAGGCATTCCCAGCCGGAAAAACCATAATAATCGGATACTGACAACGGGAACTGGGAAAGGAGTATTCAAATTAAATTTCATTTGCATCGGCTTACGTTATAGGGTTTAACTGGAATCAAATTGTTAGCCCAGAATTTAAATTGAATTGAGGCATTTAATAGGGCCGAAGGGAGGTATTCTTTGCATTTTGAATTTAAGGGTAAAACGCACTCCTCAATCTCTTCAGGTATTTTAAAAATTTTAATTGAACTATCTGTCATATTCACGACGTAGACAAACTTTAAATTAAATGTACCTATACAGAGCAAAGAAATGTCGTTCATTTTGCAAGTTTTTTTAATTTTAATTGGAACTGAAAATAAAAACTTGAGACAGGTGCCAAAAGGCAAACGCGAATGCAATAATTAACATTCTTAATTCAACGCGACATGTGATGCCACTTTGTCAGCCTCCTAAAATTCAATTGGAAATCGAAACCAAGAGAATACAATAATTGTACAACGCAATTAGTCTCCATGGAAGAAGCTCCACTACCTACATACCTTCGAGTTATTTTCATCGGAATTCACTAAAACAACAAAATGCAAATGGACCCAACCTGCTTATTTGCGTCCCAATTCTGGGTGACAATCCCATTTGCCCACTCGCTGCGGCAAGAAATAGTACTGATTTCGCAGGCACGCTCTAAATAAAACAGCATTCAAAGCTTGGTGGTGGCCTTGCACTTGAAAATCTACAACGCAACAGGATAATGGGTGCCCTTTCTCGCCATTTTGGATAATTTACTGTACATAATTATGGTTGAAATGGGTTAATCGACTCTACATTGGGAACATTTCAAAACCGAACTGATACTCGTATAATGTTTCCATGCTGATAAAGAAGCCTGCAAAAATTCCTAGTTCTGTTGAATTCGGCTCAATTTAACAAATAGAAACGCTGTAGTCGACAACGTAATACCATTTACCTATTTTCATAATCACTAGTTTTACCGTTTAAATATTTTAGCTCCAAATTAAGTCAAATCTGATATGGTTAATATGTCGTCATACGGCATTGATACTTTGAAAAGACGGTGAAACATATTTGTCCGCATCTTCATTATTTATTTTCCAATCTTAATAAAACATGGAACATGGCTCGATATTATAATTAATATCTTGGAACATATTATATTTCGTATCTCTATACTGAGAGATACCTCCTACGATTACGGAGATATTGTCAAATATGTGAAAGAAACAGACACACGGACATGACTAGATCGATTCGGTAGTTCGGTAAGAATATATATACTTTATATGGTCGGAAACGCTTCCTTCTCCCTGTTACATACATTGCACAAACTTAATATACCATTTGTACCTTAAGGTACATCGTATAATAAATGGTAGAACTAAGTTTGCGGAGTCTTATTTTGGTAAACTCAAAAACAGTTTTCCCCATAACAACCAATCCCACTAGAGCGTTTTCCAAATAAACCCCTACGTAAACCGACTAAACACGCAAAAGATAAGTCCCATAATTGGACGTCAGACGATTTGATTGCATGAAGAAGTATTAATGCAATTTGTGTCGAAAGCCGAAATATAGCGCACGATAAGTATCAGGAAGGAACACAGGACAGCCTGATGTGACCCACATTGACGGCCCATCATCATTGGGTCACTCTAAATTTAAAAACGAAAGGAACAAATAAACAAAACGCTCAACATCCTGTCAAACTGACCAACGGCCGGTGGCCCAGGGATACCGGACTCCTCCCCAGCCCCCAAGTCCAGCTTATGATCTCCGGACCATTTCATAGACCACTTAATTTTAACGCGACCCCTCCTGCATTCGGCATCGTCTAGGTTTCCCCAATTTCCGAACCAGGAACCGAAACGAATCCCCTTCGGGGGGCCCACGAAGCGCGAAGCCTATAAAAGCAAGGATGCCGCGCAACGAGAAGCCACAGTCTCTGCAGGACCACGGCCGTGCTGGTATGTCCCGGAACAAAGCTCGAAAAGTTTAGGCGTAACGAGGAACGGAACGAACCTGCGGTTTTGAGGTTTCAAGCACACCTGTTGGAAAAACGCGGCCTGGGATAACAAATCGTACAGGATGTGATATCCAGCGCCCATCAATTGCATGAAAGTCAGTGTCAGATTGTCAGTTTCTTGATCCGAACCCATATCCCGTGTCCGTGCTCGTGTCCGTATCCGCGGCCGCGTCGGTGTCAGTTTCTTGCAAAATAAAACTCTATTGCCATTAATTCCGTTGAGGATGCCCGCCACCGCCACTGCCTCTGTCGCATTCTATAGCATCCACTTGGTCCTCCTCGGCTGTCAACTGGGCCACGGCAATCCTTTGGCAGCAGGCTCCGGAGCAGCTGCCTCCTCGCGCCGTCTGTCTGACACCATAAATATTGGATTCCTCGCTGAATACTCCGAGATGCGGGTGAGTGAACAAAGATTTAAAAAAATAACTCCTTCCCGGATAAAGTGGGAACCCCGTTTAAATTTGAGCCCGACTTGCTACTTGGATATTTTTGTAGAGTTTTAGATGTTTACATTCTTGTATATTTTGGGGAATTTAAAAAGTAGGTTGACCAGAAATATTATACAAATTTGTTCAAACCTTTATCACAAAGATTTTATTGGCTGCGCATCTGTTAATAAAAATCCTTAAAAGTTAGTCGTTGGAATTTATTTTCCGTTAATTTTGCAGTTATCACCACCCCGATTTTATTTTATTCTATAAATTTACGTTTTCCAATGCAATTTCAAAGCAAAAACGTAGCGGGTCCCACGCAAATTATTGTAAATTACAAGACACAGTTAATTGTGTATGTGCATGCATAATACAGCAAGCTGTCACATTTGCAATGCAAATGATAACTCATTTGGGGCCGCAAGTCAAAGCATCCTGGCCCGAAAATATCATTAAGTTTATATCTGCTCCTTCGAATATCGAATAATGATTGAGGGAACAAAAATCGTCCCCTCGTCAAACACACATCATCTGACCCTTAACATCATGAAGCATACCCTGATAAATGGGATCCTACCAAATAGTTTGGCATCGGAACGAATGCTACTGAATTGTGATGAAGTAAATAAGTAAATGTCACACTATTGTGTCCTCTCTCCTGATTGATATATATTTACTTTTCACATTTACCGAAAACAAGCAACATTTAAATTAAAATTAATCGAAGCCCTTGTGGCATGTCAGGGTGTGCTGGCATCGCCGTGCCGCCCTTTCGGCATTTCCCATTACGGTCTGATTTTCCCTATGTCTTCCGCCTGGGATTGACATGATGGAAAAGCTAAGCCTACCACAGATAAACAAGGCTGTTGCATAATAGTGTGCTCAATCTCGTCTCTATCATTGGTCAATATTGAATTCAATTTAATTGGAACCAAAAACGAGGCACTTTTGGGACAGTGTGTGCCATTTGAATGAGTGCCCGACAAAATAGGCAGCTTAACAGAACATCCATCAAAAATCCTGCTCTGATTCAGCTTTGTCATTTATTGCCCGCCCTTTTCATAAAAATATACATAAAGCATCCAATTCTCGGCTGCATTGACAGTCACATATATTATTATATTTGCTCTGAAATATTCACTCTGCAAAGCAACCCATTTTTATTGGATAACAGAAACTGCATTGAAATTGAAATACTTGCGAGTCATATTTAGTTTCTGTTGTCTGTTAGACCACATTTTATCCCCTTTTTATTGTTCCCCATAGTACCATCTCTTTGTTCGCTTAAAGTGTCCCTTTGGGCATTCAAAGCTAAAAAGTGTGTACTTCATTAGTAAAATATAGTGTGAGATATCCAAACAATTCACAATTATTCTTTTGTAAGCATATTTTTGACTGTAACTAGAATTCTCATAATTTTCCGGTGAACTTTTATGGTAAACAACGAACACTTTTAATTTACGTCACCCACATGTTTCACGAGAAACCGAGAAAATAAGTAAATTAAGCCAAAGGAATCAAAAGGCGTTTCCTTTGCTGGGCAAGCAATCCCTTTTTAATTATTTCTTAATTGGAGCGAATCCCCTCAAAAGGCGTGGAAAACGAAAAAAACACGCATTAATTAAGGCTGTAAATTTAATTTAAGGAAAATAAAGCTTTTGTGCAAAGAAACAACAGATTAACATAGGTGTTTCAAAATGTAAAAAAATTAATTTGTCCACGGTTAAGCTATACCTTGGGGATCTGCCAATGCAATGCACAAATAAATAAAAGACTAAATAAAGTGTAATCCTCGTTGGCGGGATATTTTAGAGAAGTGGATACAGTTTCCTTAGTCTAGAGATTTTTATTCTTTTCTGTTTATTTCTTTTACATTTTCTTCCAAGGCTCTTCTCACGCTCTCAGAAAATGAAAAGAAAATTTAAAGCCCCACAAAAGTATCAAGTTCATGTGACAGCACATTTTGTAGCCAAGCTGAACATGTTAAAGTTAAGTTAATGTAAATGGTTACTATGACATCCTGTTTATAATTGTAGGACGCAGCGCACATGCTTTCTATTTCTAATAAAACAAGTTGGAAGCAATTTCAACTTAAAAATAAACGACTTTGTTCTTCATAAAAATTCTCTTCAGGAATTTAATTTAAAGCTCAGAAATTAGGTATCCGAAGTCCTGTTATTTGTAAGTTACCGCCTTCTATTTTAATTCCCATAAATATGTGAAATTCAATTAATTTAAATTACGAGTTTTTGCCAATTTGTTATGTGGCTTGGAACAATCATTACAAAACGCACACCATCTGCAACTGTAATTAATTGAACGGTCAAATAAATCCATAAATAGCAGACTTTGCAATTATGGTTTTGTAACGATGCAAAGCGAACGATTTTAAGACCTAACTGACTTGGCTAACGTTCCTTAATGTGTAATTAGGAATCTGAAGGAATCATATGAAGTAGCTTCCTATTCCATTTTTGTACAGTTTCCTTTCAAGTGTCTGCCGCACTTCCTGTTTGTGGCAGAAAACATAAATCATTGCATACTTGTACTATACAAAGTGTTTTAATGGGGAGCCTTTTTAAAGCTTCCAAGGATGTTTAATTGAAAACCCAGACAATGCCCTGAGACAATTAAACTAAATGCACGTATTGAAACATCAACATTAATTGTGGAAGCATTAGCAGGGAATTATTATCTTCCAATTGAATTAACCACACTAGATGAGGGGGAAAACATTCGATTTTCCCATGAAATTGAAGCCACATAATTTGACTAAAAATTAGATTATAAACCACGCCTGGTTTCAAAATAATAATTATTTGTCAGTCAAATAGGCTTATAAAATGTGGCAAATATGGCAGAAAATATAACAGTGCAAAAATTGTCATGTGCATCGTTGGCCAAAAATCACAAACCACAAATAAATAGGCCATTTATGAATTTGGGTTTGACTGGCAAATACCCCCACTCAGTAGCATTTCCATTTCAATTCATTTTTCAAGTATCACTTTCGACGAGCTGTACTTATTTGACTAAAATTCAAATTTTATAAAAATGCTAAGCCACATCGTCCAGTTTATATGCCTTCATTATTGGGCCATCTTCGGCGTCATGTTCGTGACCTTGATGTATACCACCCTAAAGATGCAACTCCAGATTGACGATAAATCAATGTTCTCAAGGCCCACCGCCCACCTGTACGCCCACTTCGACACGTGGGGTGTAGTACAGAGCGCCCTTCACTCGGGGTTCGCTATGGGATCCGTGTTCTACGCCTACGGCTTAATCTATCTGCCCTGCAACGGTCCAATGGGTAGGTTCCTAACCCGTGTTCGGTCATCTGCCCTAACTGTATGGCATTGGTACAGTCCCCTTATGCTGCTGCCCTGGTGCCTAGAAGTTTGGGAAGGGCTTTGGGTGTTCCCTACCACCTTATTACAATGTTGTGCCAAGAAACACTGCACCGAGGCGGAGAACTTTTGGATCTTAACCATTACGGGGATCCTACTATGGATTTATTATCTCTCCCTATCCGTAATTAGCGTTGTCTCTGTGATCAATCTCAACATGCAGCTGATCCAAGGAAGGATCCTTATTCACGCAACTCACGAGCTCCGGGCCTACGCTCAAGAAATCAACGATCTGCTCGGCTACGAGATGTTAATGGTGACTATGTGAATCCTTATGGAGAAGGTCACGTCTGCTGGAGGCCATCAGCGAAGGTTGAAGCAGAGATTAACTGAATGAAAATGGCATACATTAGTTTAATAATTTTCTAACACTTCTCTACCAGAAGCTAGAATAAAATCGTAATATTATGGTAATCCATGTGTCTTATAAATGCATGCATACCTGGTATTAGCAGAACAAATTCCATTGTTGCAGGTACTCAATCAAAGGGCTAAGCCAAATTCTTTGGTTCTCAAGAAAACCGAGCAACATGTACTAGTAAAACCTCCTCTCACATAGATACTTCTACTTGGGACATCCTTGAGGTTGCTCAACCCGAGACGCCGAATTGCATTTTTAGTACCAGCTACCTCGGATAAGCAGCCATTCCATAGTAGTCGCTTCTTGTCGCTTCGAAATGTCACGATGGCCCGTGGCAGTGTTCAAAGCCACACTACAAAGGATTAGGGTATATTGAGTCAAATACAAACACTGCATATTCAAATTCAGACATCAATCAGGTCGCAGAAAATTCAATAACAATCTACACAAGGCATAAACGCTTGGTTCTTAAAGTTTAAGTAATATTTACAAGTGGATTGTCTCTTATGACGACTTGTTTCGTTTTTACTTATCCACAGTAGTGTGGCAACCTGAAGTGGCATTCCTTGTGCTGTGGTTTGCAAAAATTAATTTTGCTAACGCATCCTTGACAAACCACTAGCGTCGCCTTCCATTGTCTTTGCTTGTTTTTGTACCCGGATCTTAAAAAGAACAAGGGTATATTGAATTCGTATGAATGTATGTAGCAGGGAAAAGGAAGCTTCTCCGACCCTATAAAGTAAACTTTACTTTACTAAGTAAAGTATATATAGTCTTGATCAGCATCAGCAGCCTAGTCGATCTAGCCATGTCCATCTGTCCGTATGAACGCCTAGATTTTGGAGACTATGATAGAGATAGAGAAAAACTAATTGCATATTTGGAATTTTGTGATACCAGTAAAGCACAAGTTTTTTTTAAGTCTGCTACCTCCTCCCGCGCCAACACAAACCGCAAAATTCTGTGGCACCCACAATTTTAGCTCTCGAGGTGGTTAATTCAGATATTACTTTGCTAGAGCCAATATCTGTCTATGTTGCAAAAATCAGCCGTTTGCGCCCACTTTTGTTTCCGCAAATGACAAAAAGCTTCTCCATAGAAACATGGCGCGCACACTTCACTTACAACACACACCTCCAAACACTAAACACCAGGTAAAAGTGAGAACCGGGTATTTATAGTCGAGTATTGCGACCAAAATAGTTCCTGCTTGTTGGCTTTGGAACTATGACAATATGAATTAATTAGCAAGTCCTTTCGCGTAACTGCACTTCTAATTATAATAACAATCCGTGTGCAGGTGACGCTTGGTGGACTGCCTCTCGCCGTGGAGGATGTGAACAAGAACCCGGACCTGCTGCCGGGAAAAAGGTTGGCCTTTAAGCCCGTCGACATTGGACACAAAATGAGCCCCTACCGTGTGAGGCCTTTAAGGTAAATCATGCAATTACCCTGCTAACCGACGTCAAGCAAACCCTCATTTGGCTTTCTGCCCTTTGAAATTGTTGTCTCACTTGGCAATGTGACACAAACCATGTGCGTTTCCAGGGCAATGACGCAGATGCGCGAGGCCGGAGTAACCGCCTTCATCGGACCGGATGAGAGCTGCACCACAGAGGCGCTACTGGCCTCCGCCTGGAACACGCCGATGATATCGT
This sequence comes from Drosophila ironensis, assembly GCA_021223825.1. NCBI lineage: Eukaryota > Metazoa > Arthropoda > Insecta > Diptera > Drosophilidae > Drosophila > Drosophila ironensis. The sequence continues at coordinate 2,715,495 of JAJJHQ010004318.1, read as the reverse complement.
TTGTGAGTACTTTAAAGCGATAACTGCAATCGGGGTCATCAGGTTCAGGTCGCTTTTGAGTTGTCAAATTACTTCAAAGAGTAGCATCAACAGTAACACACCACATTATACGAGTCGTAGTCAACTAAAACAGACAAAAAGAACCTTTGGGAAGGTGATCCATCCAAGCCGAAAAAATATATGATTTCTATTCTTCGATTTCATGCTGTGGAATTGACAATCAAGTAGTCAATATATCTTGTTGTATGTAGAGCATTTTGCACTCTGGATTGGACGGGCTGAAGAAAATAAAACTTTTATTGGCAACTTTGGCAGGAACATCAAAGCAGCAGCTAAAACTCTTTACGGAAAACAAAATTTAATACATAAATAAATAAGTTGTTAAACGACTGCAAGGAAATACAATTTCGGTAGTTCACCGCAAAGTAAATTCTCGGAAACATACCGAAAAAGCTTTTCAAAAATTCGTTTGCAAATTGAATTAAATTTGGGAAAGCTAGATAGAGTCAAAATGGTTGTATGAAACTAATTTTCCCTTGAATCCAAATATATTTTACCTTTAGAAATGCGCTGACTCAGTGGTCTCGAAGAAAAGCACTTTTCACACATTTGCCCGAACTTTGGCCCCGGCTTCGAAGGTAACAATTGTCACTTATTCTACAATTTATTAAAATAAATTCGCTGTTAAGGTGTCGAAGAGTGTGATTAGCCTGCTGAGCGCTTTCCATTGGAAAAAGTTTGCAATTGTTGTCAGCTCAAAGCCGATTTGGGGCTCAGATGTCGCTCGAGCTATACAGGTGAGCATCAATCGGTTTCTAATTAAAACTTTTTGACATTTTCCGAAACAGGAATTGGCGGAGGCCCGGAACTTTACCATCAGTCACTTCAAATACATATCCGACTACATACCAACCACCAAGACTCTGTCGCAGATTGACAAAATTATTGAAGAAACCTATTTGACCACTCGCAGTAAGATTTGTGTATAACTGAAACTCAAAATTGATTGTAATCCGTAAGATATATTTGCGGATTACTCTTTTATTTGCCCTTAAATGAAACACTCGAATTTAAAACTTTTGCAAACAGTTTACGTGTTTATTGGAGAGCATATCGCCATGATTGACTTTGTGCGGGGCCTTCAGAATCGCCGATTACTGGAAAGTGGCGACTATATTGTGATCTCCGTGGACGACGAGATTTACGACTCCAATCAGAAGGTGAACATTATGGAACGTAGTAAGTGGATTTTACGGTGACCCTGTCCGATCTAGACTTCTAATGCATGCACCGTCTATTCCAGATTATATAGATCCTTATATTAGAAAAGAAAAGAGCAAATCACTGGACAAAATCTCATTTCGTTCAGTTATAAAAATAAGCATGACATATCCACAAAATCCCCATATTCGGTAATTTATCTGACTCTTAGTTATATAACTGTGAGTGTTTTTGTTGCGTCTTTCTCTCTTAAGCGTTATGTAAATTTATTCAAATTTTTTAGCATGATTTGTAAGTAAAATCGTAATTACTGTAAATCACTAAGCAATGGCAACCAATTTTAATTCAGTTTATTTTATTACTACCATTTAGTTACGAATTGAAAAGAAGTTGACAAAAAATATTATAATCGATCATTTATTGAGCGATGAAAAGTCTGTTAAATTTCCACATTTTAAGTTAATCAGTTGCATGAAAAATAAATATTTTCCCAAATATCTGGTATTCATTTAATTCACCCTTGAATATCGATGTTTTTCCAGCGACATTTGTTCAAAAATAAAAGACTATGCTCGAAAGCCACCTTTTCTAGTGCCATATCATCAACGTGTTTTCGACAACATATCGGTAAGTCAACAATTTATCAATGATAAGTAATATTAACATGTTTATTTATTTCATATATTTCTAGGTTCCCATTTACGGTCTGCATCTGTACGACAGCGTAATGATCTATGTCCGGGCCATTTCCGATGTTCTGAAATCAGGGGGCGATATTTATGATGGAAATTTGGTAATGAGTCGCATTTTCAATAGATCGTACCACTCTATACAGGGTTTTGATGTGAGTTCATTTTCACATTACATTTATTATGTTTTTAATGATAAATATGTGTGGACACAGGTCTACATTGATTCCAATGGCGATGCCGAAGGTAATTACACAGTGATCACATTGCAACACGAAAACAGTGGCGGATCCTTGGCTCAAATGACAATGCAACCAGTTGGCTCTTTTGTTTATAACAAAAACTCTTTGATACCGGTTAGTCAGACACTGCAATAATGCTTAAAAACATAGGACAACAAATTTTTAAAAACTTTTCAAGGAGTTTCGCTACATAAAACCCGACAAGCACATTCAGTGGCTAAATGGTCGTCCTCCGCGGGCCGAACCTCTTTGCGGATTCCATGGGGAGCTGTGTCCTCGCAAAGGACTCGACTGGCGTTACCTGGTGTCTGGTCCACTTTGTGCCCTGGTCGTTGTGGTGGCCATTGCGTTGCTTATCAAGTAGTATCAAGTGCATCCGTTTTTTCCCCAATTAAAATTTTATAATAATTGTGCAGGCATTACCGGTACGAACAAACCTTGGCGGGACTCTTGTGGAAGGTGGATATGAAGGAGGTTACCATCATAAATCTCGGAGAATACAACAACCCAACCAACAAAAACATTGTACGAATTTCTAAATATATAAAAAAGTATGGACCATAATTGAGTGGCTTATTGCAGTTTCAAATTTGCCGGCAAAGCCTTTTAGTGGTTGGAGAGCCGAACAAAAGATCTTTTACAAATATAGGTAAAATTAATTATCTTTGCTTGGCCTTACTTTATTTATAATTTTCATTTAACGTAGCTCTTTTTCGTGGCAACATAGTGGCCATGAAAAAGATATATAAAAAGAATGTGGATATAACACGGTCAATACGCAAGGAACTGAAACTCATGAGAGAGGTAACTTTTGAATTAGATGTACAACAAGTAGATTGCTATAAACGACTTGATTATATCTAAGGTACGCCACGAGAACATTATCAACTTTATTGGAGTATCCATGGACCACGGCTCGGTGATTGTTTTTACCACATATTGCGCGAGAGGCAGTCTGGAGGATGTGCTGGCCAACGAGGACCTTTACCTGGACCACATGTTCATATCATCCCTGGTTTCCGACATTCTGAAGGGCATGATCTATCTGCACGACTCGGAGATCATTTCCCACGGCAACCTGCGATCCGGAAACTGTTTGATCGACTCTCGCTGGGTTTGCCAAATCTCGGATTTTGGACTGCACGAACTGAAGGCTGGACAGGATGAACCCAACAAGTAAGTAAGCCCGTTTTCAAAAGAATTGCTGGTTTTTTGTTGGGATAATTACATTCCATTTGAAAATACAAAAGCACCATCACTTCATTCATTCCTGGCCATTTCGTAGTCTGTCTTAGTGATTTAAATAGGATATGAATAATCCCTGAATTTTATATATGACGTCTCGCAGAAGTGAACTGGAATTGAAACGTGCCCTTTGCATGGCGCCGGAGCTTTTGCGGGATGCCTATCGACCACCTCGAGGCTCGCAGAAGGGCGACGTCTATTCCTTTGGGATCCTGCTGTACGAGATGATTGGCCGCAAGGGTCCTTGGGGGGAGACCACCTACACGCAGGAGGGTGAGAGTTTCCTTCCCACACATCGCACAATTATTTGCCTTTGAAAACAGATTTTCTTTTGCACGCCCAGAGATAATTCACTTTGTCAAGTGCCCGGAAGTGCTCCAACACGGCGTATTTCGTCCTTCGCTGACGCACACGCACCTGGAAATACCGGAATACATACGGAAGTGTTTGCGGGAGTGCTGGGACGAGGACCCTGAGACCAGGCCCGACATTAGACTCATCCGCATGCACCTAAAGGAATTACAGGCTGGCCTGTGAGTTTTCCATCCCTAAAACTGTTTATAGAACCTATTTGAAAAACCTATATTTCTGCTTACCATTCAGAAAACCGAACATATTTGATAACATGCTGTCGATTATGGAAAAGTATGCCTACAACCTGGAAGGCCTCGTGCAGGAGCGCACTAATTTGCTATACGAAGAGAAGAAGAAAACCGATATGTTGCTCTACCAAATGCTGCCCAGGTACTCTCTACTTTTTATTTAAAAAAAAACTCAAGAATTAACTTTAAACACGATTTAAGACCCGTGGCCGAACTTCTTAAACGAGGCGAACCAGTGGAAGCGGAGTGCTTCGATTGTGTCACCATATTGTTTAGTGATATTGTGGGATTTACGGAGCTGTGCACCACCAGCACACCCTTCCAAGTGGTCGAGATGCTAAATGAGTGGTACACTTGCTGCGATTCAATTATTTCCAACTACGATGTCTACAAGGTAGTAATTTAAGGGAAAACTGCAAGTGATTTGGGGGNTTTAAAAAAAAACTCAAGAATTAACTTTAAACACGATTTAAGACCCGTGGCCGAACTTCTTAAACGAGGCGAACCAGTGGAAGCGGAGTGCTTCGATTGTGTCACCATATTGTTTAGTGATATTGTGGGATTTACGGAGCTGTGCACCACCAGCACACCCTTCCAAGTGGTCGAGATGCTAAATGAGTGGTACACTTGCTGCGATTCTATTATTTCTAACTACGATGTCTACAAGGTAGTGATTTGGTGGAAAACTAAAAGTAATTTGGGCGAAACTGTTACTAACAAGAGTGGTATATCTAGGTTGAAACCATTGGAGATGCCTACATGGTTGTGTCTGGGCTTCCTCTACCAAATGGAAATCGACATGCCGGGGAGATTGCTTCGTTGGCTCTGCATCTTTTGGAAACGGTTGGCAACCTCAAGATCCGGCACAAGCCCACGGAAACAGTTCAGCTGAGAATTGGAATACATTCGGGTCCATGTGCCGCAGGCGTCGTGGGTCGGAAGGTAATTTGACAACATAATAGAGATCTAAAATCCCCTTATTCCTTTATTTAATCCCCAAATCAGATGCCCAGGTATTGCCTTTTTGGGGACACTGTAAACACAGCCTCGCGCATGGAGAGCACCGGGGAGTCCATGAAAATTCACATTTCCGAGGCCACGAACCAGCTACTTCAAACCATCGGAGGCTATATTTGCATCGAAAGGGGGCTGACAAATATAAAGGTATTATAAATCACACCCAAATCACAACCTAAAAAAAGTTTAATTTCGATCGAATATGCACAGGGAAAGGGTGACATGCAAACCTATTGGCTTACGAATCGCCAACACCCGGAGCTCGCACCGGATCTCATTAGTACAGTGGACACTCTGGACAGCTACTGTGCCATTGGTAGGGGCAGCCTGGAGCAGTCGCCTCATCAGTGTTGCGGTTTCACGGCAAACAGCAACAGGATGGGCTCCTGCAATTGCGCCACCAAATGTTTGTATAGCCGCCGATCCGACGATAATGTGACCAACACCCACAATTCCCCCGAATTTCCCAAAATAAACGAACCGCCGCCCATGAACTGCAACCACCTGTGTGTCTGCCGCTTGAATGGCAGCCAGGTCTTCAATAATCGAAGTCCGCGCTCAGCTCCGAGCATAACGTTTAGACTTTAAGGAATACACTATATGTTACCAGCGGTGGGCACAGATTTTCAACTTGGGAGCCGGCTTTTTGTTTTTGGCAGCACTGGGAGCTAAAAGAGCTATGGAGTGCCCACCGCTGTACTATACAAAAGAAGTCTCTATAAACCTTAAGATGCAGTAAATGTCTATTTATAAATGTAAGTTATTTAATGACTTCCTTCAACAGACTGAATTGGTTAAAAGGACATCATTTAAAAGTATTGAATTGCATTGTTTTTTATGAAATCCTGTAAAAACTTTTCATTTTTAAAAAGTTAACATAAGTTAAGATGTTTTGTGCATTGAAAACATTCAATTTATCCGTCCAGTTTAACAGCAGAAATTTATTAATTTTCAAACCGAATTCAGTCTGTTGATCGAAGTTGATGTAAGTAAGCTTCTTCCCTATAAACATTCCCAATAAATGTATTACTAACTGTTGCATCGGCGTATTTATTTCTATATTATTCTGTTATTATTTTCACATGTTAGAGATATTAAAATTATCTTTCAGAGCCTGCCAGCACTCATAGTATCCAGCATCCAGTTTCTGGCACGTTTCCTCGCCCCATTTGGTGACTGCCAGACTCAGAGACGACTCGAACATGAAGGCCTTTAAAATAAATAAACATATCGGTGACATCCTGCCGGTTAAGGTAAATATACTCGTAGCAAACCTGAGTTCCCTCGGCTATGCGTTCCGGCCCGAGTTTGGCCTTCGATGCTCCCTCAAAGCACTTGACATCCGGCCCGTGAGGAGTCATCATGGAGTGGAGGGTGGCCCCGCCCGCGGCAAAGCCATCCTCCTTGGCCTCGTACTTGCCCAAAATCAGGCCCATAAACTCACTCATGCAGTTTCCTGGATATCAAGAAAATATTTAAATGTAAAGCAATGAGGGGTTCAGAGTACTATAACTTCCAATTAAGTACACTTCTCACAACTCTGAATTTGAAATGTCTAGTTTTAAATGATTTTGATAAAAATTAATACCAGTTCAGGCATAGTTTCTAAGCAATATTCCCAAGTATGTGTGTAATATTCATTGAAATGTCCTGCAAAGGAACTTCACATTGTGGACACTCACTGTGGTAATAGGGCGGTCGGAAGGTGTGCTCCTGGACAGACCAACGCGGCGGGAAGATCACAAAGTCGGCGATCGCGGTTCCCGGCCTCAAGCTCTGGCAGGTGAGCACGGTGAAAATGCTGGGATCGCAGTGATCGAAGCTGACCGAGTTAATGACCATAAACTTGGCCAAATCGTACTTGTAGGGCACATAGTTTCCATGCCAGGCCACCACATCAAAGACACTGTGATTTTGCTTGGCAACAAACAGACTGCCCTGGAACTTGGAGATCACCTGAAAGTCTAAGAACAGTTTATGAATAACATTTTAGCTTTGATTTATAGGGGATTTTTATCAACCTTTCACGGGTTTCTCATTGAACCAGGCCACAGGCGTTTCGAAATCTCTGGGATTGGCCAAGCCATTGGCCCCAATAGGTCCCAGGTCGGGCAGAACAAAGTGACCATCATAGACCTCCAGAATATAACCCCTGGAAATATGGTTATTCACATTAAATATAACACATGAATATGTGGATAATTAGCTATGGAATACCTCGATGAGGAATTAACATTGACAGCAAATCGAATGCCTTGGGGAATAACACAGATCTCATTGGGAGCCACAGACATTCTGCCCAATTCAGTGGCTATATCCAGCACTCCCTGCTGAGGCACTACATAATATCAGGATAGTTTAACAAATTATATGATTTCCGAGAGAACTGACATCAACTTACCAATTAGAAAGTCCCCATCGCTGTTGTAGAAGGCGGATGAGTCCATGGATCCATTGCAGGAATAGATATGAATGGCGAGGCCATGGCGGGATCTTGGATCTCCAGCCCCACAAACCGTGTGCAAGCCCTCCACAAAGTTAACCGTTTTGCCATCCTCCGGCAGGTCAAATGGTTTCCAACGCAGCTAAAACCCAAGTTATATGTAATGGTTTTATAGAACAACATACGATTTAGTGGACACTCACTTGGTTTGGATTCGGGGCCTGTTCGTCCCAATTTTGGCGGAAATATTTGGCTCCCTTGAAGGGTTGAAAAGGCAGGTGCACCGCCGATGGCAGTTTCCTGTAGAGCCAGGTCCTTGCATTCTCGGTCCTGGGGGCTGTGAAGGCAGTGCCCGAAAGCTGTTCTGCATAAAGATTGTAGGGGCACACCTGAGGCGAGTTCTGACCCACCGGCAGGGAATTTGGGTAGCGCTCGTCCTCGGAGGAAAAGTGCGAGCCAAAGCCAGAGAGGTACTAAAAAGGTAAGTTCATTTAATCCATGTCAATCTCAATCAGTATTTACAACTTAAAATGTTCACATCTCAACAGAAATCTAGTAGCACTATCACAAAAGAGAAATTCTTTAATAGCATAAAAAATCTTATCGGGAGATATTTATGTAAGTGTCAAGTCTCTGAAGATTTTAAAAATACCAGGTTTCCGCGCGAAGTATGTTATCTTCATGATAGCTTTAATCACAAGCAAACAGTCGATAAAATTCAAGCTGCATAAACACCCTCACCAAGTCTAAACAAGAAATGGACAGATTTATTCAAACAAAAACAAGCACTGAACTAAGTTCACCGGCACAAGATTATAAAATTAATAAAACTGGAAACTTGTTTTTAATTTCAAACTGGAGGCACGCGCCACTTTAACCCGTTTGATGGGGTAGAATTTTCCATGTTATTCATAAAAGTTACATTGTAATGTTCAAGTATTATTAAATTTATTACTTGTAAAGATACTCTTTATTTGTCACGAGAAGGCACAAATATTTTTTCAAAAGTCCTTCATATAACTTGAGATTGGTGTTTCAGAAGGGAATTTTTTAAAATCTCTTGAATCGGAGAACACAGACTAAGAACACAGATTCATTCTAGATGTTTGGTGTATGTATATAATTCACGAATAATTCCGATTTACGGTTTACCTTATATTGTGCCATGACTGATCCTGATCCGGTCAAAAGTATCACTAAAGCTCGGCGATAGGCAGCAGCCTCTTTTTATAGTCGCAAGATCTCCGGCAAACAAGATATCAGATGCTTTGAATACTGACCGGAGAAACTTGTCGCCCAGTAAAGGCCAGTCCCCTAAAAACAAAAATGCCTCGAATGATATGGAGAAATAGCACCTGCCCCCTGCTTGTTGTTTATGCGTGTGGATCGCAGTGAGATTGTTTTGATTTTGTTACCAACTAAATCGTACCGGGAGCTATACTACATGTATTTTGCATAGCGGTTTTACTAGATTACCTACTTTTCTGATAGTTCAATATGCATATACTCGTATAAAACCTAATATGTGTTTCAAAGCTTTTACAACTTGTGGATTGGGAGGAAAAAATAAAACGTTTTTTTCTTTATTTTATATTTCACTCCTCAATACTTTAAAGTTTAAGCGTTAAGGGATTTACTCAAAATATAAAAATCATATTAAAACAAGTAGAAACGCTGTAGTCGATATTTCTCGCCAACGAGATACCATGTACCTCTCTTGCCGCTGCATGCTGTTGCCGTGTTAAGGGGTGAGTATAACATTCATTGACCATATCTTCTACATTTATTATCCGATCTGATCGTAATTTTTCATGCACATGCCTAACAATCAGCGGAGTCAGCGGACTCAAAATTATGTCTCTCGATTTTACCATTTCAAAGATATAGCTCTTGCGAAGGATATAGCAAATGCGAAGGCGGAAAGAGGCGTGGCAAAACACGCTCGTTTTAGTTAAATGGCGTCTTAGGTTAACGGACCTAATGCAACAAGAATTTTGCCTCTATCTTTTATGCAGTCCAAGTTATGGTCAAAGGGGCGTGGCAAAAATTTTAAATAATCTCGATCTTCCTGATTTATAACGTACTAAAAGCAAAAAAGAATTACAACTCTAGCTCTTACCATCTCCGAGAACGACGTGTTCATACATGCAGACGGACAGACACGGACAAACAGACGGACATGGCTATATCGACTAAGCTGTTGATACTGATACAGAATATATAGTTTAAACTTTAAATTATAAGCCTTAAATAATTTACTCAAAATACATGTATGTAAAGGGCATATTAATATTTTTGAATTTCTAAAATGTTATTCTTAATTCTCTTGGTACTCCAGATAAGTCATGAATAATGTAAACTTAAATTTGTAAAGAAAATAATTCATAACGAAAATTAGTGACGAAATTCTTTCACAGGAGTACAAGGATATACGATATTAGATATGATAAACTCATATTTCAAATAAACCCCTCCAGCTGAAACGAGAAATCCCTCGTAAGTCAAATAAAATAAACCTCAGATTCTGTAAACTAAGTAACTAGTCGTTTAATTTATTGCGGCAAATATTCAAAGTTATAGGTAATGCTGTCGGCAATACAATACAGTGTTGATGTGTGTGCTCCGTCCGTATTTTAAAATACTTAAAGTACGCGTAATTAAACCTAAATTAGTACGAGTATATTAAAATAAATGTTCAAAGGACCTGCGGCGCTCGTAGGGTGAGTAAAAGCGGAGATTCACTCGTAGGACGTGGCGACATCTCTATATGTATACTACGGATAATAATGATTGTTAGCTTTTGATTGAGATATGCACAGCATATCTGCGGCACGCCAAATAATACATAATTTTTGAAAAATATGGGTATTCTTTAAATTAGAAACTCTGATTAACTTTACACTTAGCAGAAGGTGAACTTAAGTAGGGGCAAATGGTAAAAATTAAATATAAGATACTTGTACCGAGAGAGATACTGATTGGGCGATTAAAATGACACCGGACACTGGTACGTTAATGGATTACGTATGGAAATACTCGTAGATGCTGCTCCGCCGGGCCTAGTCATGTGACAGATTGAGTATATCGTCGCCCAGGCTGTTCTTGGGCATCTTGGCCGGCGGCGGGGCGGCCAGGTCGGCCACCGAGGCGAACTCCATGCGCTTCTTGGGCACTCCCACCCCGGCAGCGCCCAGGAGAGCTCCCGGCGGGGCCAGTTCCCCGTACAGACGGCTCAAATCCGGCGAGGGCCGCCGATGCGACGACGAGCTGCTGCCGTCGGACGGTGCCGGCGATGGAGTGTTCGAGGGCACACTCGAGATGGCCAGATCCACGGCACTGAAGTTGTACTTGCCTCCGGAGTTGGAGTTGCTATTGCTATTGCCTCCGCCGCCGCCTCCGCTGGCCGACTTGGTGGGCGTGAGCCGCTCCAGGGCCGGCGACGCCGACGATTCGCGAGTGCGTGCCGACGAGGGTGTCGTCGATTTCGGCGGCTTCATCATCATGGCGGACAAGGACTCCTGTTGAATTTTGAAGAGGGCCGACGGCGACATGAACATGTTGTTGGCCGCCAGCGTGGACTTGGACAGCGGATCGGGTATACCGTATTTTCCATGCTGCTGCTGGAAGAACGCAGCGTAGTCCTGCATCTTCTCCTGGGCCAGGGCATTGTAGTAGGCAGCCGGATTGTTCAGCGAAGAGGGCGAGGGGACGCCGGTGGAGCCCGAGGAGCCGCCAGATTTCATGGCATTACCAGGACCACCGCCTCCGCCACCGGCGCCCGTGGGCGTGGCAAACAGGGCGTCCAGATCGGCGGCCGCCTTGTTTTGGCGGTAGAGCAGTGCCTTGATCTCCGAGTCTTGTTTCTCCAGCTGCAGCAGCTGATTAAGCATGTCGCTCTGTATGTCCTTTTGCTTTTGCTTTCCAGATCCTCCGCCGCCACCGCCGCCGCCTCCTACGCCGCCAGGCACTCCCACGCCGGCGGAGAGCAGAGCGGAGAGCTCGTTGTGGGCACCGGCCATGTGTTTGTTCGAGGACATGGCTGCGGCAAACTGATTGTTCGGGTCAAACAACTTGGTGTAGGTCTGCAGGAGCGCTGTGTAGTCCGCCTGCTGCTGCTGTTGTTGCTGCTGCTGCTGTTGCTGTTGCTGCTGCTTCTTGGAGGAGCTGCTGTTGGAGCCTCCACTGCCAGCACTAACGGGCGGGGGAATGGACGCCGCAGCTACCGCTGCCATCTGTTGCTGCAGGAAGGCGTTCAAGTCGTTGCTCTGCTTGCTCTGCTGCATGTAGGAGTCGTAGCCGAGCAGCTTGGAGGCCTGAATCAAGTTGTTGTAGTCGGCGCTCAGGGCAGCCGCTGCCGCCGCGGCTGGCGAGGACTTGGACGACTTGCCGCCCGAGGAGTTCGACGGCTGACCGCCCGCACTGGGCACGCCCAGACCCGCCCCCGTCAAGTAGCTGTAGTCGGAGCCAAAGCCCAAAGTGCCGAGAGTGGTGGCGCCCAGGGCCTCCGCCTGCTGCAGCAGCAATGCCGCGTACTCCGGCGACCGAATCAGCTCGCTCATCTTCAGCGGATCGTTCTTCAGCTCGTCCAGCTCTTTCATCAGCTTGGTCTTGTACGAGTTGGACGTGGAACTGGAGTTCGAGGACGACGACGACGAGGACGAGGACTTCGAGGAGCGCTCCGCCTTCGATTTGCTGTTGCTGTGCGAGTTGCTGTTCCCTGGCGGCGCCCCCACGCCCACTCCGCCCGTGGGCAGCGGCATGTTGAAGCTGTTCGAATAGGCTGCCACTGCGGCCGCCACATTGGGATCATTCAGTCCCTGCGGCAGGCCAGCGGCCACACTGCCGCCCTGCTGCTTGGAGCCCCCGACCTTGGCCGCGGCCGCTGCCAGTTGGTTGAGCGACGAGTTGCCGTAGTCCTTACGCTGCTGCTGGAAGAGGGCGGCCAGGTCCGCCTGCAGGAAGTTGGGCGGCAGCTGACCCGCCAACTGGGCCAGGCTGGCGGCCATCAGATCGTTGGCGGTGGGCAGGCAGGCGGCTGCCGACGGCACCACCTCGTACTTGTTCGGCGTGATGCTCGGGCTGTTGCGGGCAATGTCGCTCACACTGAACTTGCCCGGACTGGGGGCCGGCGAGTTGCGGGTGCGCGAGGTGGAGGCGGACGTGGAGGCGTGCGACGAGGCGTCTGACTTGGCCGGCGACGGCGACGCCCGCACCGGCACCTCAAACTTGGCCGGACTGGCGGAGTTCGACTGGATGGTGATGGGACTGTCGCGCGGCGATGCACTCAGCGCGGCGCTGGCGGTCACGGGTGGGATGGCGGCTCCAGGAACGGCTGCTGGCCCTGCCCCGGTAGCCGGCGTCTGGGGCGGAAGCAGTTGGCTGCTCGGCGGCACTAGATTGGGCAGCACGGCTGTGGGATTCGGGGTCGCCAGGGGCGAGAGCATGCGCACCGGGTTCATGTTCAGGCCGGAGGGCATGCAGAGCTGCTCCTGCAGCGACATCACCTTCAGCTCGCTGGCCTTCTGCTCGGCCTGGGCCTGCGCCTGTGCCTGCGACGACTCCTCCTCGGCCTTGCGCACACTCTCCTCCAGAGCGGTGACCGCCTCGCTGAGAGTCTCCTCCTTGGGCGGCGTCATTTTCACATCCATGAGCGCCGACACCGCCGCCACCGCGGCCACCGAGGGCTTGTCCTCCTCCTTCAGCTCGAGCTCGTCGTTGTCGATGATCTTGATCGTCTTGGGTGGTATAAAGTCGTCCTCCTGCTCGCAGTCGAGCACCGCGCACAGCCAGTTCCACAGCGCCTTGTCGCTCTGTTTCGAGGGGAACTTCGGGTAGAGGGTGTTCTTCAGCTTCTCGTTGTAGGTGACCTCGTTGTTGTAGACGTGCCGGAAGCGGACCACCTCGCCGCGGAACTGCGAGTAGTAGTCCACGCACAGCTGTATCTCCGAGCGCACCTCCTCGGGTATCTCCTTGTCCGGCAGCACCGAATACTGCATCAACATCGGCCTGCCGTACTCCATCGACTGCTTGCTCTCCCCCGGTGGCACGATCCAAATGCACTTGACCACCGACTCCAGAGTGGGATTCTCGTCGTAATAGGGAGCTGACAGATGGGTTGGAGAGTGTGTTAAAAGAGGATACCCACTGGCGATGGCTTTGCTTACATATTATGAGCGAAACACAGGGGGTGTAGGTCAAGTCGCTGGCCCCGCGCATCCGTATCTGGTAGTCCAGCTGGGAGTCGCAGTCGCGCAGCGTCGGCTCCGCCTGGAACTTGGGATGCGAGTGGTACCAGCCGACCAGCAGCAGCTGATCCTGGATCATCATCTTTTGGATCTCCCGCTCCACTTCCCCGGCCCGCTGACGGTCGAAACGCGTGTTCCGGCAGGGATATGTCTTTGTGATGGATAGGGCTGCAAGAGGAAGGCGATTTAGCGATGCCACAGCACCCAAGGGGATTGCCAGGTCGAGCCGGACTCACTGTGCGTGTTCATGTCCCAGGTGCCGCCCAGGTAGCCGCACACCTCGCGCATCGTCAGGTGGGTATGAAAGTCGGCCAGCAGCAAGGCCGACGAGTTGATGGTGATCAGGAAGGGCTGCAGCTTGCCCACCGACGTGAAGGGCACCGACTCGATCAGCATATTGGCATCGCTGCAAATGTGGGAAACGAAATCATTAGCGTCCAAGGATCGGAATCCAGGGATTAGTCCGCGTATACTCACTGCACCAAGTTGCGATTTGCGACGGTGTTGTGTGCGAAGACGGTTCGCTTTACCACCACCTCCGGGGACTCGGTTTTGCGCTCGCAATCTACGAGTTTAGAGGGAAATTAGTGCGACGCTCAACCGAGCAGGTACGCTCGCTTACCCAGCTCACTGTCGTCCAGCGGGGAGGCGTCCTTTTGCAGGGCGCACTTGCGCAGATAGGTGTTCTTGTAGGCGTCCAGCTTCTTGCCCTTGTACTTCACCGAGGCCCAGCCGCAGCCGCTCTTCTTCTCCGGATTGATGATCCGCTTGCAGTGCATGGCCCAGGCGCTGGGCGTCAGGAAAACGGTCTCCGTCTCGTGCGACTTGATCTTGCCGTCCGACAGCAGGTCCCCGACGAACTTCTGGCCCAGATACTCGATGGTCATCAGGCCGATGCCCGGCTGCAGCACGTTGGCCGCCATCAGGGTTTGCAGGGTGACGGTGCGACCGGTGCCGTTGAAGCCCTCGTAGTTCTCTTTGGCCTGGCGGGAAATTAAATGCGATTGAATGCGATTGTTTTCAGAAATATTGGGCTTATGCGAGGTGCGGCACTCGAAGTGTAACCGGTTAAAAAGCCCATAAATTAAGTTTGGAAAGTTATTTCTAGCTAAATCAAAGTATAAACTGTGTAAAAATAATGTGATATAACTGAGATGAAAGGGAAAACAAGGTAACCACACACACAAGGCTATAAGCAGGCTATTATTACCCATTGAATAATTTTTTTTGTATTAAATAATTACATCTTATTATACATATTAGATTAGGGACATAAAGTGGGAAATAAATATATCATTACGATATCTGCTAAATTATAATCTTCCAATAATAATATGCCAGAGGTCTCAAGGGATTACATCTCTAAAAAACGTAATTAAAACTATATTGTTTGAATAGTTCAAGTGGAATTGATAATTCCACTATGGGGTACCGGTCCCGGAACCTATTACACTGTGAATTAAAAGCGGAAGGCGTTTTCTAATCAAATTACCCAAAAAATAAGTCAAAAATACTCTCAAAGTAAGCAGAGAAAATTTATAAAACCAGTTGGAATATTTACATGAAAATTCATTTGAATTCATCAATGCAAATGATATTTTAGTAAATACTAATACCATTTCTCTGCCTTGGAAAATTATGAACCATTTTCTTTGGGCAGTAGACTTCTTAGTTGGAATAATCATTGAATAAATAAATAAATGTTTGGCTCTTGATCTCTAACATTAAATACTGAGGAATACGACACCCTTTGTCACAGCAGACAGTAATAAAGGGGAGTCTAATGCATACACGGCTTGTTACACATATGGTACGCCTTGCAAGTTGATTGCAGACAATGGAATCGGAATGGTAAGCATAGTGTTTGATTGAATATCTTGAATTCCCTGTCACTGTCACAGAGATTGACTGGTTAACAGGGAATATTGTATTTGCTTGGCCGCCTTAGGCCTTTTTATTGTTTGGGTTAAGGTTTCTGTTTGCGAGTTTCTTTCTATATGAAATGCCTAAAAATTAGAGGTTTTAATAGGTTTCTATTAGCAGTACCGGAAATAGTCATCCTAATAATAATTTTAATGGAAAAGTCATCCATGTTTGTTTCTCTATAAAATTCTTAAGTTTGTTTCTGCATAAAAAGTGTAAGAGGCTTTTATAACATTTGGTATAACTTTGAGACCTCTCAATAGAAGTAATATCGAAACCTTTAAGTTAGAAATTCGGAAAATAATCATAGCCTCATCCTAGTCATCATTTTCAAGGAAAACTTGTCCCATTTATTCTTTAAATTTGAGTATTTGTGTCCAATTAAAAGCCTTAAAGGGCAGAAACTCTTAACATATTTATGTCCTGGCAATACAAGTAATAACTAAATCTCCAGGGTACCAGCATCCTTGGGGAAAAATGGTAACATTCATTGTTTAATTTAGGGTTTGGTATCCAAGTTTGTTTCCATATTAAAATCCTATCATTAAGCAAAGAGAAAAGAAGTATTTTCTGGATTTTTCAGGTAACCTTACAATAAATGGGACGACTAGTAGTGACACCCTAATGGAAGTAAATTAAATCGTCATAATCTTATCCTAATCATGCTAAATGAAACTTGCTCCATATATTGTTGAATTTAACGTTTGTGCAAGCAAGTTTCTTGCTGTATTAGCCGCCTATAAGTGCAGTGACTTCTTCCCAGGCCATAGAAGTCATGACAGAATCTCTGGGCCATAATCTTCCCAGGCTATAGAAGTCATGACAGAATCTCTGGGCCAGCAGTAGAGGAGATAGTCACACCCCATCATAATCATGATCATCATGGAAAATAAGTGCCTATATTTGCTTACATTAGAGCAGCGGTGGGCAGCCCATAGCTCTTTCAGCTCCCTAGAAGCTGTGAATGTCTGGAACGAAAGGAAATCGACATGGGCATGTCATCCGAAGTTGACAGTAAAATGTGTGAAATTACACAAACAAAATATGTAGAACCAAAAAATCGGACGGACACCCTTTTTTTTCATGTTTAGCCCGCTCTGTAAATATATTTAAGCCCTGGCAATAGAAGTAATAACTGAATCCTTAGGCTATCAGTTCAGGAGATAGTCACAGCCTCATCCTAATTTTAATCCTAAAGAAAAACTCGTAACACTTGTTGTTTATGTCAAGGTGTTTTCATACTTTTGCCCTGGAAATGGACGGACTGAGTGATTCCCTATGGTGAAACTAGAGGATATGGTCCCAGCCCTATACCAAGCATTATCCTCAAGGAAACTTATTCCTATTTTATATCCAAGTTTGTTTCTGTATTAAAAGCCTAAGGAGCGGGGTTCCTTTAGCATACCTATCCCCGAAAATAGAAGTAACTACTGGGAACTCCAGAGAAGCAAGTCACAGCCCTATCCCAAGCATTATCCTCAAGGAAAACCCGACTCCCCGACAGCGATGTTTGGATTGTTCTCACCTCGTCATCGTTGTCCTCGTCGGCGGCATCGCTGTCCACGTCCTTGTCGCACAGGCTGTGCTCCTCCAGCATCGCCGGGCCCGTTGCATTCGCCTCCATGGGCGGCGCTCCTCCCGCCGGTTCCGTCTGATCCACTTCCATGGCCCCCGCTCCGCTCCCCTCGCCCGCACACTCGTTTGTTGTTTTCGGCGGCAGCGGCAGCGGCTGCGACTGCATCCCCGCCCCCTCCTCCTCCTCCTCCTCGTCATCATGCTCTTCTGCGTCTGCTTCTGCCTCCGCTTCGGCTTCTGCTTCTGCCTCTGTTTCTCCCTCTGCTTCGCCTTCGCCGTCGCCGTCGTTGTCGCCGTCGCCGTCGTTGTCGCCGTCGCCGTCGTTGTCGCCGTCGTTGTCGTTCTCGTTGTCGCCCTCGCCCTCGGAGCTGCTCAGGACCTGGTTCTCGGAGGCCTCGTCCACCGGCTCGCCCTCGGCCAGGGCCCCGTTCTCCACTCCGTTCTCCATGGCTTGCTACCTCTTCGCTTTTCGCTCGCCGCAATCGCGAATTTGGCCGCTGAAGAAAAACTTTTGTGATATAGAATTGGAACGGAGTGTGGCCGTCGCTCGGTTGGGCGGTTCGCGCTAAAACGCCTCTCCCACAAGCCGCCGCCTGGTCTCACGAATCAAGCGACCACTCAAGAGTTGCTTCTTAGAAAATATACGTTATTTTTAGTGCTACTAGAGAGAATGTCTTTAAAATAATAAACAACGCATATACATACACAAATTGAGGAAGTATATGCATTTATAAAAATTGTATATTGTTGAGTTGAACATCTGGCAACGCTGGACTAAATTTATATGCAACCGCGGAGTTTGGGACAAAAGCATTTATTTTGAATTGGCAATTTTAATAATCCATTTAGGTGAATCAAAGGTCAAAATGATGAAACTATTTTCAAGATACAAAAGGAATTGGGTAATCTATCAAACACCTAGTTTTTATCGGAACTGACACTCAGTTTTTGACCTAATTGCCAGTTTGTTTTACAAAATTACAAATTTCGTTATACAAATTTCTCAAAATTGTGGCAAAAAAACATTGCTTTAGAATTGCACTTTGGAATAAGGGTTTTTATTTAAAATAACATCAAATTTTATTCCCACTACCTAAACTAAGCATTCTTCTATAAGTGCAATTTGGCATATTCAACCAATAAATTCCTTAAAAATTATTCGCCTTCAACTTACAAATCGTTAGTTTTCGTGTGCACATGCTTCCGTTGATTTTAATAATAACTTTAAAAGAAAAACATATAATTATTTTAACACAATTATTTGCACCCGGTGATCAAGAGGACGAAAAATCTCTCGAGTCCTGAAACAGTAATTTTACAATACTTTAAAATCCTATTCATGTTAGCATTATAGCCATTAAGTTGGCTGATCGACTTGTATACAATTTTAAATGTTATACTAAAAAAAGTTATTTTCATGCTAATGATTTAAAATATGTAAATGCAAATATGTCACTTAATGTCTTCAAAATACTTAATGCTAAACAATTTTAATAATATGTAATGCAAAATTTAAAAGTTGTCCCAAAATTTCACCGGTGTGGTTTTTCCCGGAAATACCGAAACCAGGGATTTCAGCTGACCTACCGCTGCGGTAACACTTTTATTTTGTTTCTGTTTCTGCTTCGCCCGCGTCCGCTGTCTCTTTCCTCGTTTCGTTTTGTGCGGTTGGTCCGCGGACGGCATTCGCGAAAATCCGCAGGAAAATGCAAACACAGGCGAGATAAGCGAAAACCCTCGTCCACGCACAGCGGTCCCGCGTTAATCAGGCCAAAGCGAAATTAGGGGAAAATCCCAAAGAGAATTTTTCGCTTTTCCGCATCGCAGGCCGACGAAAATTCGGAAAAGGCAGCCGACGAAAATTTAACTCAATTAAATCGGCGCAGGAAAATGCAATTGAAGATGAAAAGCACTGGCGATGAGTGTGTGTGTGTCTCGGTTTTTTTGTGGAAATGCAAGTGGAGCGATTTGTGAGTGTCTCTGTGGTGTCTAGTGGGCGCAGGAAAATTGCCAGCGATTTGTAAAAAGAAAAGCCAAAGCGAGGGAAAATCCACGGGCGCGCGCGTTTCGGGGAAAATTCAATACAAAAAAAGAAACACAAAAAACAAACAATAAAAGAGCGACGCACACGAAGTGAAAGGCAAAAGAACGGCGAGAAGTGTAGTAAATAGTTTTTGCGCTTGCGAAGATCAAAAAGCAAGAGGAGCAACAAAACAACCACAGCTGACTTCCTCTCGTCTCCTTCCTCTAGCCTTCCGCTCTTTCTCTTTTTCAATAATGCGAATAACGGTTAATGCAATAACAACAACGAATACTTCCAAAGCCAGACTTCTCAGCAGCAACAACAACAACAACAACACAAATAACCAAAAGTAACCGAAAAAAAAGTCAAAGAGTAAAGCACATATCATCCAACGGTAAATCGCGAAAAAGCATCCGCAACCCATAGGATTCCATCAGGAGTACAACCCATAGAACCCAAGTCAAGTCAAGTCAATCGCCATGGACTGGATCATCAACGACGAACTGGGCGTCACCGTGGGCCATGTGGTGGGCTGGGCAGCCGCTTCCGCGATGGTCATAGGCGGCGTTATCCCCTATGTGCCACAGTACATCGAGATCAAGAAGACGCAGGACGCGGAGGGATTCTCGCTCTACGTTTGCCTCGCCCTCCTCATCGCCAATTCCCTGAGAATACTCTTTTGGTAAGTGCCACAAGGTCATCCAAATATGTATCGTATATAGCTGGAATTGTTTAATTACTCTGAGCTATTTGCATGACGCAGCCGTGAATCAAACGGCGGCAAACGTTCATTGGCAGGTGTTTTCTTCTCTTTGATTTGGCGCATTCGGGAACTTGTATATTTTCCTAAAATCTCGGTCTAAAGGGTTTTATTTGATCTAGCAATTTCCGAAATATACGTCCCAGTATCAGTCATTATAGTGGGGGATGAACAAATTATGGGGCTTTTCTGGGATCTACCAGTTTCACAAATATATTACTCTCTTTGTCTAACTTGCATTATATTTCCTAAATGGAAATTTGTACAACTCCGTAAACCCATTAAAAGAGTTTTAATTGAATATAGTAATTTCAAAAACAAACATTTAACTTGCATAATTATTATTTCCAAAAATTGACAGGTGTTTTCCCTTTCTTGGTCTAAAATGGAATTTTTACAACTCTATAGTCGAATGTATACAATTTTAATAGGGTCTACCATTTTTTATTTTGCGTAGAATGCGAATGGGAATCTTCCAAAACCGTAAACTTAAAATCATATTGGATAGTTTAAAAAGCATCTTTAAAGATTTATTCAAGAGGTTTTATTTAAGCGATCAGGAAACGATGGTTTTATTTAAGCGATCAGGAAATAAAAACCTTCAAATTTTCGCCAAATTTGATAGTTTTAATTTGGTAGGTAAGCAAAAAAATCTATGACCAGGTGTTTTCATTCTTTTATTTGCTGGTATAAGGTGTGTACTATTCAAATATTTTCCTCAAAATCTAACAGTTATCTGACAGACTCCGGCAACTGTGTAAACGTTTCCTTAAGTTTTTGTGTTTTCTTTTACAAGCAACGACTTTTTAGAGTTTTCTCAAGACCCCGCAGTGCCAAAAATGCGCCTCCATATGGCAGCCATATTTTTGGTAGTTCTCTATAATATCTTTTGTATAATTTCATGCATTCTACCTGTTAGATGCTCGACCTGTACCGGTGAGCAGCCGCCAGGTACAGAGCCACTCGCGGGAGGATGACTAATCCCTCCCTCGTAAACACCTCTTATCGGGGCTTATCTAACAGGCCATTCAGACGCTTATCGCCTGAAATTCTCTCGCAAAATGTCGCGACATTTTACAACCCACCCCCACTTGAGAGGGCCCATATCTGGGTTAAGCTATGTCATGATTTCTGGTCGATTTTGCGGCCCATTGATTGCCCGAATTCGGCAAGGACTGTCGCGCTATCTTTATGGTCTGCGCCCCGATATGATATTCGCCGAATGTCATCGATAATCACTATTTTGGTCTAATTGCTCGAGATTAATCAGGCCTCATGCTGATGGGGGAAAATCACAATTTTGGACGAAACAAATACTTTTTGTTTGTCCATGAGCAGAGCATAAGCTTTTTGCCCTTTGTGGACGCTTGATTCATCGTTTAGGACAGCGGGACGACATAAATCAAAATTAATAAAATAAATTTTTAATTCAATTTGAATGAGTGCGCAGAATAGCCTTTAAAATGTCACAATGCCATTCAAACCAGTTGGAACTGCCTGCCTGGATACGAAATTAAATTGAACGTGTGATTGAGATTGGTTGCCCGGCTTTTGCCATGCTCAAGTATTTATGAAAAAATGCATATTCGAATGCTTCGTATTGTTCCCATTGAAATGGGGCGCACCTGAGCCAATTTTGGGGGTCAACCACTTTGGGCCCAGCTGGTTTTGAGTCTCGGACGTGTTATGAGTGTCTCAAGAGCGCCTATAAGCGCTTCCTATAAATAAATTATCGACAAGACGGGATGTAAAAAGCAACTGGTGGCCCCGTCAATGTGTCTGGCCGGGGCGGCAATCAATGGATGAATTATTTAGCTTCGAAACTGTTGCCGGCGGGCCAAGTGAATCAGCTGTGCAGCGAGCGCTTTGCCGCCTAATAATCCGGATACTCGGTTCCATATAGTATGCACTATATATAGATATTTACAAGCCCGGGCGGGGAATTCTTTGCGGGAGGCACTTTTGTTTGTGTCACGCGACGGGTTTCAAGGCAAGAGCCCGGGGGTTAAGTAAACTAATGGATAGAGGAATTTCATTGAGACCAAAACAATGAGAGGAAGCGAGGAATAAGCTCAGGATGTGCATTCGGTAATTAGTGCTTCCGAACTAATTGTTATTATTCCCACTAATAGCTGTGGCTTGGATAATCCCCCAAACACACATCCACTCGCTGCAACTTAATTGCGGCCTGCAAATTGTGCAAACCGAAGTGCACGAGCACATAAACTATTTTAGGGTTATTACAACAAATTGCCAGACGTCTGTTCACTTGAAAGGCAATGGCAATTAATTACTTAGTGTGTTTAACAAATATAATACACAAAATACTATGCGCCTGTTGATAAAGCCGAGTGGAAAACTTTCCCAACAACGCAAAAGATATAGAGTCACTCGGAACAAAGCGGTGACACATCCGAAGTCATCATTAAAAATAATTGTCATCACATTCGCCTCTGTAGTTGTTTGTGAATATATGCATATTTAACAGCGATTTAATCATTCGTGTTCCACCCAATCCCGCTTTCATTTGATGTGCACCCAAACGAAAGTTATTTATCCAAAAAGTCGTATTATTCAGAATACATTGCTGGGTTTTTAGAGGTTCTATGAGTCGGTTCTTAAGCTTATCTAAGAAATTTTCAAGTTCTGGATGAATCCTAAAAGAATTGCAGTGTTATTGTGGGTTATGAGTCTAATACTGAGACGATAAGAAAAGTAGAATTTGGTTCAGGAATTTTGGTTCTTAAACATATCTAGGAAATTATCAAGCCCACAAAAATACCAAATAGTTGTGGTTGCCTTATCAAAAATAACTGGTAAAGCTGAGATCACAAAACTTGTTTTAATACTATCAGAAAGTTGTTTTTGAGTAGGCAGAAATGATGGTTTCCTCGTATGCACATATAATTTATACATATTTAAGAGCGGTTTAATCATTCGTATTCTCAATCCCGAAAGTTATTTGTCCAAAAGTCGTGTTATTCCGAATNAGGTTCTATGAGTCGGTTCTTAAGCTTATCTAAGAAATTTTCAAGTTCTGGATGAATCCTAAAAGAATTGCAGTGTTATTGTGGGTTATGAGTCTAATACTGAGACGATAAGAAAAGTAGAATTTGGTTCAGGAATTTTGGTTCTTAAACATATCTAGGAAATTATCAAGCCCACAAAAATACCAAATAGTTGTGGTTGCCTTATCACAAATAACTGATAAAGCTGAGATCACAAAACTTGTTTTAATACTATCAGAAAGTTGTTTTTGAGTAGGCAGCAATGATGATTTCCTTGTATGCACATATAATTTTTACATACTTAAGAACGGTTTAATCATTCGTATTCGAAAGTTATTTATCCAAAAGTTGTATTATTCCGAATACATTGCAGGGTTATTAGAGGTTCTATGAGTCGGTTCTCAAGCATGGATGGATCCTAAAAGACTTGTTATTCAGAATACAAAACATTGAAGTGTTATTGTAGTTTCTATTTAGTTCAAGAGATTTGGTTGTTAAACATATTTAGGAAATTACCAAGGCCACAAAAATACTCCATAGTTGTGGTTGCCTTATCAAAAACAACTGGTAAAGCTGAGATCACTAAACTTGTTTTAAAACTTCCAGTTGTTATTGGATAATAAGTTGTTATTTGAATAGGCAAAAGTATAGGCAAAGGTTTTGATCATTTAATCATTCGTATTCCCCTGAATCCTGCTCATTTGAGGGATATTGTTTAAATGGACCCGAGTACGGCATGGACCCAATAGCCTTATTATTCTATGAGTTGTAATCCTGCTCACCAAGCCCAGAAAAATACATCAATGTTTTGGTTGCCTTATAACTTGCTGAGTAAAGCTGACATCACAAACTTGTTCCGCAACAACCAGTTGTTTTTGAATAGGCAAATTATGGTTTCCCTTTATGTACATATTTACCTTGGCCCCGAACTTTGTGTTAGGTAAAGAAAGGTGGCTCAGAGTAGGTGTTCATTCTGGTTTCCGACTAATGAATCGGTCCCTCTATGAGGTAGTGACCCATGCATGTCGAATATGGGGCTTGTATAATGCTTTTTCTTCACCCAGAGCCAACAAAGCGGAGTCGCATTTCCCAAATGGTTGGTGCGAATAAAAATCGCGGGAATTATGACTCAATCGAATTATGACTGGTCTCGGGTCAGTGGGGCGTGACAACACAAGTCTGCGCCACGGACTAAAAAATGAGTTATAAGTTACACTTTCATTTCCCGCAACCCACAATACTATAGGTGTATACTACCTAGTATATGAGCTGTCGGCTCAGCTCAGGCCCAGTCATGTCCGTATTTATTATTTTCGTGCCAGCGTTTGCTTAAATATTTGCACAATTTGTCAGTCGGTCGGTGGCTGTGAATAGCGAGGCGTTTACCCTCAACAAATTAACAAAACCGAGGCACCGTTCTCGCTGTAATATACTCGTACAAATAAAATATTCACTTTCGGAGCGCACTCGTAAATTATCGCTTGCGAAACTCATTTAATTTGTTGCAAAACTATGGTTTCGAAAACTTGTGCCCGGTCAATGGCGAATGTTTTTGCGGTAAAACTTTTCGTACAACTCAATCTCTGAAATGGGAGGCGAAGTGAAGGGTTAAGCCTGAGAACTTGGCCCGTGGGGTTCATTGAACTTGTTCAAACCGTCACTTGACAATCATGTTTCAGTCCCAGGGAGCTCACAAGTTAGGCAATCAAGACGGAAAGTAATAACTTGGAAATTGCTGACTAATTGGATTCCCCTGTTTTCAAATTACTGTCAAAGACCCATGGCAAAATGGTCTCATTAAAGCGCGTTTAAAAGAGAGCACTAGCAAAACAAGCTTAAAGTTAAAAGCTACTTGAAGTCAAGTTCCAATCAATTGTGCCGTGTAAACTGTTTGTACTCCCCAAAACAATTGTTTTTTTTTAGTTGTATATTGGAATTTTATGCAATCACTTCCTCAACTGATAAGTGGCTTTCGACATATTTGTGATGGCACTTCCCATTCACTCTGGTTGATGAAATATCACCTCATTTTCAAAGAGACTGTTTGTGTTTGCAACGACTACAATTCATAAAAAAAGGCGGTCTCTTATCGGTGTAGTATAAAGCAGGAAAGATAACCCAAGACCCGCCAACCAATTAATTTATTTACGTAAAACTTATCAAAATAGGCCTACGTAATCCCCAGTGATACGACTGCAGATAATGGAGTTTTAACCGATACGATTGCGCATGCAGTTTGGCCAATTATTTCGTAATTTATAATTGCTAATCTAGAGAATTTTTTTTTTGGGTCAATAAGAACCACGCGTTTGTATCTAATCTAATTTTTAATAATTTATTCAGCCCGTCCGACTTTCGTTCACTTATTTTTATACCTCACAATACTCGTATTTGGCCCAGTTTCCTTGTTTATTTATTATTTAATTCTTGCCACTCAGATACCCGACAAACACAAAAATTAAACGAAAAAGTATGGTAACAAACAACTTCGTTGGACAGTTGTTGTGGGGCTCTCTGAAGGTCAAGGTTTGTGCGTTAACAGCGAGCAGGGCGGCTCTGTGGGAGGCCTATTCCAATTAATTTTTGGGCGGCACTTGGGGGAGGGACATTAGAGCCACAAAAATATTTGCTGACCAACAACAAACGTGGGGTATATGGCCCATAAATGTTTACGGGCTTCGGACCGGCGTTGTTGCGGCTTATTTTCGCATCGCATGCAAATTAGTTTTTTTCGGAAATTTCAGAACCGGTTGCGAGAGCCAAAGGCGTTGGTGATTTAGTTGTTTGAGGGGTTCTGGTTTTCGTTGTTATTTCTCATTTATAAACGACATTGCACTTGACTTGCCGCACCGATGCTGAAATGTTGTGTGCTGGTTTTATTTTTTTAACTTTGTTGCGGTGGAAGCTGTGGCACAGGAATCATTATTTTGTTGTGGACTTGCCGCAAGTTTGCTTTGCAAACTTTCAAGAGGAATTTATGGGTACAGATGTGGAAAACTTACCAAGTTTATATTAAAAATTTCTTAGCAAAATTCTTAGGAACTAAAACTTGAAGATTTTTTCTAGTTTCAAATAGATAAGCAGGCCTAAGTTTGCTGCAAAATCCTTTAATGACCCAGCACGCAAAGATAATTTTATAGAAATCCGTGGCAATTGGAACCGCACTTTGTGCCGCCCTCCCACATTTAATCATCTTAATTGTGAGCTCTTCTAAGCACCCGAAACTCTCTATTTAATTGAGTCAATTATCAGTTTCCGCCGCTGTTTCTCGACCCGGGGGTTATCTTCCTTGTAACACTATATAGCATATACCATACTTAAGAGTAGTGACTTTCCAAGCAGCCATTATTATAGGGGAGAAAAGCCGCAGCCGATTGCCATTATCTCAATCGCATTCGTTTCATTTCACCCAGAAGTTTGCTTTTAATGCCACCGAGTTTGATAACCTGGGTGCGGTTAAGGCCAAAGGTCAACAGACGAGCTCTTATCACCACCCGCTCCCTGCTAAATTGAACCTGCTTGTGCTTCGAGATTTTGGCGTAATTAAAAAAAGAGCAGCAGCAGCGGCTACGGGGCCTCGGAAAGTGCTGTCCACGCCATATTTCGTGGCGACCAGGACAATCCCTAAAAGTGGATGTCGGTCGCAGGTGCGGAAAGGACAGCCAATTAAAGAAGCGAAAAACAGAACATCAGGGCTGCTCACCTCCCGCAACGTTAATCTTGGCAAGCTTTTGTGCCACGCTTTGTGACCGGGACGTTGGCCTAATTGAATTTTAATGCCAGGCCAAGGCGAGGCAGCGCCTCTGTTTGGTTACTTGCCACTTTCGAGCGGCTCTACTAGGCGCTCAACAGATTTGTATTTCGCTTGCGTTGGCAGAAAGCGCACACGGCAGTGGGCCAAAACCCGGAACAGGGTATTACATCGCAAAAGATTGCCTCCAAATTGGGACCTTTTGATAGAATTTGTTGTTAGAGCTCCGGTTTTGGGTAGCCCAGATCAAAAGAATTATGTTAAAATGGGAATATTTAACCCAAACCAAATGGTATCAATAAAATGACCAGACAATGCACGATACAACCGGCATTACTTATGCTTATTGTTATAATTTGTATTTATTCAATAATATTTTCTAAAAATAAAGATTATGAGGTGGTCACACGTCCAAATGTGATAGTTGTGTGGAAATGGGAATCAGAGTCGCAAACCAAATAACACCTTTAAAATCAATATTCTATGTACGATATATTGGGGTTTACTTCTACTTAGGGTTGTAATTTGAATTTGATTAATGATATATTGTCCTTAAAATTATGATTAGAAGGTGGTCCAATATAATATTAATGTTGAAAGGGGATTTTTATACCCAAACCTAATTATATTTTCAAATAAAGCGGATTTACTTGATTTGATAAATGATATATTGTCCTAAGATTAGTGTTTTTTGTTGCCAATAATGAGATCGAAAGAACTGTAGGGCCAAACCAACTGTATCTTTAAAACGACTATTCTATTCTATCATACAACCTGGTTTATTTATGTTTTTTTCCACGATTTGATGTAGTTTTTTTGCCGTGCAACTTTGCACAACTAATCGAAAAGTCTAAACAAGCCGGTCGACCGACCAAATGCCGTCAATCGTCGTCGTCCGTCCAATGTTTACGGCGCTGGAACAATCCCAATCAGTAGTTCCGCCGCCAGTGCTTCCATGTGGCTTCTTTGCATGCTAAAAATGTGCGAGGTTGACGTTGACTGACGCAAATGTTTGCCGTTTGCCGTTTGCCGTTGCCGTTTGCCCGATGCCAACAGACACAGATTTCGGTTTCTCAATTAGAAGCGAGATACTTTCCATAAGATACTTGCCGCACGCGTCGGAGCAGAGCGAAAATAGGTCGCCGGGATGGATAATCGTTGGCGAATATTAAATTTCATCGTTTTTAAATTGCATTAATGTTTGATGTGCGCTCGGAGGCAAAGTTCATTGATTTTGCCTTGGTCTTTCAGGCCGAATAAGCGGCTTACATAACTTTCCGACAGCTCAATTTAAAAGTTTTTTCCTTGGCCGCCGGCAAAGTTTCGGCAAATGTGAAATCGCTTGGAACCGCAGCGTTAGAATAAGCGGATTGGCTCTGCTGGCTTAGCAGCCACTAAATTAAACAAGACCTTTCATATTTTGCTTGATAAAAAGGCATCATGAGCCCCGAAACTGTCCCGGTCAACCGCCCGCAATATCGATTGTTTTTCACGCCCAAGTTGGTCTTGCCCCGAGCGGCTCGATCTCCAACCATTTAATCCCATAACCAGGCTAAAAAGCCGCGGATACAAAAGGTTGCAAGGCATTATCAGGCGGCAGCTGTGTCCCCCAAACGGCATTGACATCCTTTTGCAGGAGAGGCCTTTAGGGCGCATGACTTGGATTGGAATTGGTTTGGATGGCAAAGAAAGTGGAAGTGTTGCACCCGCCGGCCCTGGGAGTGCGGTAGGTCTGGGACAAACTCGGTGATAAACCTCAATCGGCTCAAAAGTATCTGCAGGGGCATAAATATCCCGATATTGCATATCTGGCATCGTCGGCTCGACAAATTCCAGCTCATATGCAAATCAGCGAATTGTTTTTCTCGTCTGCGATATGGGCTCCATTTATTTCCCTTTTTTTTCCCATTTCAATTGCCGCATTTTCCCCCCATTGTTGGCTCTTGACTTTGTTTCCGCTATCGGCCCTGGATGTGGCTTTTCTGGGGGCGCAGATGGAAGTGCTTTTCCTGAGCCTCCCGGGGCGGGATGGCGTCCATTGTTTGTGCCTCGGTTGAGGTTTCGATGGGAGTTTATGGGTTTCGCGCCATGTGGGTGCGGTCGTTTCGCATTAGGTTTCATTGAGCAAATCACATGATACAATAAAGTATTTATTGTCTTATTTTCTGGGGATTTTCTATGTTTTCTCTCTAAATTACTCTATTTCCTTTTAAAATTCTGCTATTCAAGCGTAGTGTATTGAACAATTAACAGGCAATTTAAGAGAGTTACAGCTGAGCGCTGCTTTTCAGGCCAATTGTGTGCTCCAGGGCGCCGGTCCCTTTGTGATTTATCCTTGACAAGGTCATTACGAGCAGCTTAGCACAGCATAGAACGAATCCATCAAGATTTGAGATCGACCCAGTTATGGGGCATTCATCACCATCAGCGCCGGCAATCCAGTCCATTCGCTCAATGCCTTTGCCGTTGCCTTTGCCTTCTCCGGACCGTGCCAATGGGAAAAATTATGCTCCGGTTGTTGGCTCTGCATATATACTTTGCTTTGCTTTATGCTCATCAGGCGCCAGCTTGTGTTTACACAATCCTCGAAGCGGGCAATCCACACCCACGTATCAGGCAGGGGTAGGCATGAATCCAAAGTGGTTCCGAAATAACCGGAATGCATGGACTCGAGTGCCCCGGGCTTCCGTTAGTTAGGAGTCCTTCAGCAGTAAGACAACTACGAGGACTGTTGTCCACGGCAAGTGTAGCCTACTTACCGGCCCCCCAACTCAACCCAACCCAGCCCAGGCCATCCCACCCCGCGCCATTTAAGCCAAATGAAATTTGTGTTGGCCCCGCCTTCTTGCAACAGAGGCGGGCAAGAGTTTAGCAACTGAATTTGGATAGTACAGAACACTTGTGAGCTTCAGGAAGCTAAGATCCACCGGTGGGCACTCCATAGCTCTTTCAGCTCCCATTACTCCTAAAAACAAAAAGCTGTGAATGTCTCGAACAAAAGGAAATCGGCATGTGCACGTCAACCGAAGTTAACGGTGAATGGGAATGTGTGAAGCGAAGGTCTCGAACAAAAGGGAATCGACATGTGCACGTCATCCGAAGTTGACGGTGAAAAGGAAATGTGTGAAACTACACAAACAAAATATGTAGAACCTAAAAATCAAACTGAGACTCTTTTTTGAAAATCTGTGCCCACCGCTGCTAAGAACAGATAGTACCACCCATCCGTAACTTGGAATCACTAATGTTTAATGACTTGTATGCCCTTCGGAAAGGGAAACCATGGGGAAATACCAGTTAGTGCTAATCTCCCGGCAGCCACTGTGCTCAAGACAGACAAACCATCCGCCCACTTGAGTAAACACGGCGCTGAAGGCAACACGGAATTTTAATTATGTCTAAAACAGACACAAAAGGTTAGTGTTGAACAAAGCCGGAGTGACACGTGCATACGAGTTTTCCAGTTCACAAATTGCTGCTCGGTGACTTAATTTGCCAGCTCTCCGCCTCCGTCACCACCGCCCCCGCCTGACAAATTCTATCAATAAAACTTTCATCAAGCCTAAGTGACATTTTTGGAGCCACTCGGTCCCGCTCGCCTATTTAGTTAAATTGTCCGACTATTTGTACAAATTGCCATTGAAAGCGAGCCCCGAATATGCAGGTGGGGAAAAAAATATGACCGTGGCGCGGGAGGAGGAGGTGTAGGGGCTACCTGGTGGTTGGGAAATTGTTTGCATTACGGGCTCGGAGCAACCGCCAAATGTGTGTGGGCCTGTAATGCACGTATACAATTTTATCGATTTTTTACGACATATTTTACACGCTGGAGCGTGCAAATGTTATGCCAGCGGCGGACTGGTGTCGCTGTGTTTTGGCCAATTTAAAAGGCCGGTGACGAATGAGGGGCTGGAAAGGGAAACGGGTGGGCGAGCGTTTAGCTGGCTTGCAAAAATCAAGCGAGGCCTGGCAATTAATATGCAAGCATTGCTAAAATTGCAGAAAATTACACATCATGGAAATGTTTGGAGGGAAAAGCATAAAGGACTACGTTCTTTAGCAACTAGTTTGCCTTAAAGCTCCTGATAGATAAACTTAAACTTCAGCAGGACCCTTGACATTTTTTATTTCCTGTGCCGCCGTCAAGGAAATCGAAACGTAAATGTATTTAGCATGTAATTTAAATGCGATTTATGCGGTTATTCAGCTGCAGCCAGGAATGGCATTGACTCGGCCGGCACAGTGGTAATTCAATTTTCATGCCACTTAGCCAGTGACATGCCAAAGGCATCGACTTCCGAGTGGCCCTTTTTCCTATCTCCCCATCGGAAGCAACGCGGAAATGTATGCTATCTGCTGATGTTCTGTTTGCTGCAAGCGGATTTGGGGCACCAGCAGCAGCAACTGGCAACAAATTGTCGCACTTTTTAACAACACTTGGGAATGACTTTGTGACGGACAACAGGGGAGCCAGGAGCCGGGAGCCAGGAGCCAGGCAAATCCCCAACAAATCTGTGGGCTTGCCTTTGGGCCGCATGTTTGGTTTGACCGGCTTTTGTTTGGTGGCTTGCCAAGTGCTCAACACGTTTCACTCGGCTCATTGTGGGGCGGTTGTTGGTTGTTTGTGTGTCGGGGGACCCTTTTCTCACCCACTTGGCATCTGTCAGATTTATGACAGTATCGCTTGACACGGTCCTGGGATTTGCTTCTGGCCTTACTCTCATTGGGTTAAAAATATGCACAATGCGGCCACCCAGGCGACATAATCGATTCCGTCTGTGGGTGAATTATGCTGCCGGGCACACATCAATCACTTGTTGTTTGGGCCACTCAAGCACCTGTCAATTAGGAGTACTTAAGGCTGCACAGTGCTCCATATTGCTCCAGGTTGGGCCGCCGGAAAGTTGTCAACTTGGGGGAGATAAATAATAATATACTTGCATACCTTGAGCCCCCGAGGGCTGGACAGGGATTGGTTGTAATAGCCAAGGTATGGCCAAGGTGTCTAGATAAAAGATTGCCCTGCCTGGCTTTACACTCCCTGGGGAAATTTTTGGAAAAAATGTGCTTCGGTTGATTTATGACTTCATTAAAAATCGGAATTGCGTCATTACAATAAATTGTAAGATTGATTTTGCTTGGCATTGCTTGGGCTTATATCGGTTTCATGTTTTTAAAGCAGGCAAGCTCCATGACAGATTAATCTACAACGCAGTGCACGAGTTAATTATAATGTCACTTTAATTTAACCTTTCCGATTGACCTTTACGATTGCTCGCTTTCGCTGCAGGTTCTCCAGTCGCTACGAGCTTCCACTGCTGGTGCAGAGTGTCGTCATGAACGTGACCATGTTCCTGATGATCCATCTGTGCGTGAAGGTGAAGCGGGTGAATGCCAATAACCGCGACCACGCTTTAAGGGGTGAGTCTCCCCCTTCGGAGTCAATTTTCTGCATATCCTGACAGCCAACCCCTCCCTCCCTTGTGTTCCAGGTGATGAGCTGCATTTGCCCAAGGTGATGACGGACACGGACACGGGCGCCTCCGTCTCCACGGACACGGGTGGCAGCGCCCTGAAGCGTGTGCGTTCCCGGCATTATCTCAACGGTGAGTAAACTGCAGCGACTTTCTCCTCTTTTTTGGGGGGGCCAAAGTTTGCATATCCGAAGGCGAAAACTTTTCACCCCATTGACGGGTCAATTTCCGGTGTCAGCCTTCAAGAAAGTAAAGAATGGATGGATGTATGGAACAATTCCATTACCGGGAGCTGCACCCCGTGTTGTTTTATCTTTATGAAGCCCTCGCTCGCTAGTTCTTCTCCGCCATTGCCTCTTATCATTTAATAGAACACAAAACTGGGTTACAGGCAGCAGGCCAAATTGATCAATGAACCGACTATCTGTATATAGTTTCTGTACACTATGCGGAATAGGGTGCAACACCCACAGAGACCGTGAGCTAATTATATTGGCACGCCTTGGGCTTCTTTGTAACATTGCTTGTCGTAAATTGTGCAGCGCCTAAAAGCAGGCGCAGATAATGAAAATTGATTTCCAACTGGTTTGCTTGCCACCATCTGCACATTGCCTCAAACGAAGCCACATTGCTTCCTCGGTCCCTTCTGGCTTTGAACGACTTTCACAGGGCTGTAAACTGCCGGGTCGTGACCTTTCTGCCTGCTAATGGTAGTTGCGGAAAGTTTGTTATGGCGAAAGCGATTGTGTTATGGCAGTGTAAATGATGAGAGAAGAGTGATAAATTAAAGTGATTTGTCAAGTTCGATGCGGCATTGTAAAAGCTGATTGCGCTTAAGCGTTTCTTTTAGGGGATTGTGATATATGTTCTCCTCGTAAGAAACGCGTAAGAGTATCTCAAACATAGAATTAGTTTTTTTAAAATGAGCA
Organism: Drosophila ironensis; assembly: GCA_021223825.1. Lineage (NCBI taxonomy): Eukaryota > Metazoa > Arthropoda > Insecta > Diptera > Drosophilidae > Drosophila > Drosophila ironensis. The sequence continues at coordinate 2,682,348 of JAJJHQ010004318.1, read as the reverse complement.
TTGCAGGTTAAAAAGTAAGGTCGTTGTCCGTCTGTCCGTTAAAACGCGCCACACCGGGTCGTGACGAATAAACATAGCGTTCTAGGATGAAAGGAAGGGTCGTTGTCTGTTAAAACGCGTCACGCCGGGTCGGGACGAGTAAGAGTATCTCAAACATAGCATTAATCTTTTAAAAATTAAAAGATTAATTGAAAGGAAGGGTCATTGTCCGTCTGTTCGCGAAAACTCGTAAATATCAAAAATAATTTGGATATTCACAATCCTGATATCGGTTCTGATGCAGTTTTTTCAAAATCATGCATAAGACCTTTTAAAACTCATTAACGACCTTAAATGGAAAACAATTGAATTTTTTTTAGAAAATAATTATCCCCGGGGTGAATTTTTTGTATGCACATCCTTCAACTTTGGCCTCACTTTTTGTATACATTATTTTATTGGCATAAGAAGATTGCAACCAAGAAAATGTAAATTTCTAACCATCCCACGTATCTTTGCAGATCTTGATTTCAAGTACTTTTGGAGCTGGACAGACTTCCAATCGTATCTGGACTTTATGCTGGTCGTGTGGGCCGTTGGCGCCGCTGTAACATATCTAATGCTGTCCGTTCACTGGTTCATGGAGGCCATGGGCTTCGTGGCCGTCTTCACAGAGGCCATGCTAGGTGATGCCGAGCACTAAAATGAGGGCCATAAATCCATTCTCACATTCTCGCATTTCTACAATTCCATTTTTAGGGGCGCCGCAATTTCTGCGCAACTTCAAGAATAAATCAACATATGGAATGAGCATACACATGGTGATCATGTGGACGCTCGGTGATATGTTCAAGACTGGTTACTTTATTGTTAGGAATGCACCATCGCAGTTCTGGATCTGTGGCACGCTGCAGGTAATCCTCGTGGATTGGATTCCCCCCGGAAAACCTACTAACCTGAAATCCGTTTGAATTGCAGGTCAGCTTGGACATCGCGATCCTGTCACAGGTGTGGTTCTACCGCAAGAATTCCAAGCCGCGCGACCTGCGACGCGGCGATTAGCAGTTTGCCCCCGAAGAACAGCCGCAGCACATGCATCCCCACGACCTACATGCATCCCATTCCGAAGAGCACCAGCTGTCGCTGCCGGTGACCGTGAGCAGCAGCGGGGACGATCACCTGCTCACAGCCCGGGCGGACGACGAGCACTTCAAGGTGCTGGACTTTGGCCAGTGCCACGATAACCGCGCCTTCCAGTACCACAACAACAACAAGATGTTGCCGCGACCCGGTGGCAGTGGCAAGAGCAAAGACGATAGCAGCATGGCCGGCGCCCTGGAAGTGGTAATTGTCCACTCGCCGGCATCGTCCAAGGAGCAGCGGCTGATTGGCAGCGGTCAGGAGGTCATGAGCAACAGCAACTGTTGTCGCCGAAAGCGAAACAACTCCACGCAGACCAGGATGGAGGGCGGCGGCAGTTGCTGTTGTGTGATCACCACCCACCATCACCACTGCCACTGCAACCACCGAAGGCAGCAGCAGCAGCATCAACAGCACCATCATCACCACCACCACCATCATTGCAACTACCGAAGCACAAAGCGGAGAGCTCTGCTGCACCAGAAGCGGCACCATTCGCATCAGAATCGGGACACGAAGCCGTCGTCGAACCACAACCAAATGCTTCCAAACAAGTCTTCCCTGGACTCCAGCGAAGAGGGGATGCGTCCGCATCCGCATCAGCAGGCCATTGCCATTGAAATCGATGCGGCGACGATGAGCGAGGATGGCGATGGGAACAACAGCAGCACGGCCACCTCGAATTTCCCCTACAAAGTGGCCAGCGAGGGCGTGAAGCCGATTATAATGGCACCGCTTCGGGAGCAGCATCATCACCGCAGGGGCTCCCTCAACTCGAACACAACCATCGAGACGGACGAGCTGTCGCACGACGAGGACGACGACGATGTGCAGATGGGCGGCTCCCAGCAGCTGCCCGAGGATGAAGCGCATCTCACGCAGCCGCCGAACACGAACAGCTCGAGTAGCTCCGCCAAACGAGGAGCTCCTGCCTCGGCGCCGGCCCGCAACGAGTGTGTGCGGATCAAGCGGAAGCGTTTCATGGCCGACGCTTGCCAGGGCTACTGCAGCAGCTGCTCGAGCTCCTGCTCCTGCAGCAGTCTGGACGAGGACCGCCACGAGATGACCGTGGCCGCGGAGTGCCATCAGTGCAATTCGGTTGCGAGGCGGGCAAGCTACTGCTCCTGTCCCAATTCCACGTGCTGTTGTGGTTCGTGTTCCCAGGAAGAGGCGGAGGATGCGGACGAAGACGACGACGACGATGACGAAGAGGAAGCCGACGATGAGGACGACGACGAGACGACTGGGCAAAGGGAAAGCTTCTGCACGGCAGCAGACCACACGATAACGCCCTCCCAGGAGGGCGACGATATGCACAGCAGTACCCTCACTCCGTTGAGTACCCACAGATCGTCCTTTGTCGATCAGGGCGATCACACGATGAGGAGTGATAATATCGGAGGTGGCAACCTGACCGATGCCGATGCTTCGTCGCTCAGCCAGTCGGCGGAGTACTTCTCGCTGTCATCCACTGCCGGCGGCGGTGGTGCTTCCTTTCCCATTCAGGAGCCGGAGGCAAAGCCGAAGCCGAAGACGGAGAAGCAGGCAGTACCCACAGAGCAGCCGTCCTGCAAGCACTGGAACCCCAGCCATCCGCACACGAAACACAAACGCAGCTCGTCGCCGGTGGACAACTCCTTATGACGAAGTGTCTCGCTGGTCGCCTGGCCAGCCATCGATGTGAACGCCCTGCTGCAGCAGACGATCCGGAAGTCGGCGGTGCTCCAGGAGACGCCGGTGCGCCGCAAGGGCACTGCCAGTGCCAGTGTCAGTGCCAAGGCTAGCAGCAATGACTCCTCGACGGCCACGCTAACGCCGAGCGTGGTGACGGTGGCCAAGTATCCGGGACCGGGATCGGGGACGGGACCGGGATCGGGAGCGGGACTGGTGAGCACGGTGACGAGTCTGAATGGATGCGGGAGCACCACGTACAGCACGGCACCGCTGATTGGCAGCGGGTCCAGCAAGCGCAACTCCAAATACTCACCGCTTCCGGGTTCCGAGGTCTATCAGCACGATCCTCTCCAGCAGAGCTCGACGGAAATCATCTTATAACTCATACACATCATTACCTCCAAACCAGAAAACTTATTATACTGTACTATCCGTATAAGACGTATAAGAGTCCAGGGATTAGCCTATGCCATTTAGGAATGGAATATGCAGACGAAAAACACCAAACTTCGTGGGGAGTCCATAGAGAAACGGAAATTCTAAAAGCTGTTCAATTTGTTGTTATTCGGGGGTAACAAAACGATGATGAGGATGAAGTGTTTTAGGATTACTTTATGAATTTAGTATTTAGAAACCAATGTACATTATTTTTTACATGTGTGAGATGCATTAAAAGATTAGTTTGGCGTGCAAACTACTAATCCTAATCCTAATCCTTAGTTCCAGACTATGTGAATTTAACGAAAAACAAATAGAAGAAAGGTTTCAGCTGGGGAAGCAACAAGGTTCAAGTTTTCCGAAATCTACAAAATACCAACATATCCACTTTGCGCAATCTTCTTGTTTTGAAAACTTCCCCCAGCTCAGGCCTAGAGATCTTGTTTTTAGATTTTAATTGATAACTGTCATTGTTTTTGCGTAAGTTAGTCAAATTCTTTTATTGTAGTCCTGTAAGCTCGATTTGTATAGAATCGCAATACCAACAACAAAATCAAACACTAATCTCGATATTATTTTGTAAAGTGCTTGTAATTTTATCATTTCCTAGCAGAATTTATTAGCTAAGACCTATGAAAATTGATACGAAAATAAATACAATCCAATTAAAATGATTATTTCTTTTATTTTCATTTGATTATCCATTTTGTTTAGTACAGCACAATCCCTATATGTACTATATCTTTATCTACATATTATGCTAGAACTATCTAACAAAAAACATGAAAACTAAGAGCGTACGTAAAGCAGCCAAATATCTTCCTTGCAATGTTGAGATTCCGTTGAAAACGTTACACACAATTAATTACGAAAATCAAATTTATTTCTAAGCCACGTAAAACTATATTCAAAGTGCTTGAGAATATTTAAGAAATATTTAAAAACCCAAAAGATAAACAAAAATATTTGTTGATTAGTACGTAGCGGCTATTTTTGATTGTTTGCCTATTCTATAAGGTTACAGTAATCCCAATACAAAAGATATAACCTATCTGTTGCCGCAGCGCCGTATACTCTATATTTTGTGGAATCATTATCCAGATATTGCCACTCCACCTGTAACGAATTACTTACTATAAAAAGGGTAACCCCATACTCGTAATCAACTACAAATGTTACAAGAACGGCATTTCGGAACGTAGAAACTTTTTCATAACTAAAAGAGGTCAATATATACATATATGTATGTATGTACTCATATTACTCTTATATAGACATAATCTTAAGTCATCCCAGAAACAATGAAAAGCAATAAAATGCATTCAACCAATCGACATTTAATACTTCTAATCGTACATTGTTTGCTACAGAATTTACTTTATTGGTGTTCTAGACATTTCTCAAAACAAAATAAACGTAAAATATGCCATTAACGTGAAATAAACTATTTGCTTCGTTTTATTTATTTAAATGGATCATTGGAATTTTTAATTCAAATGGTCAGTGCGGTACTGTGAGCTCCTTTAATATTGGTATACTATGATTTATACAAGGCAACAAAAGGATTCCCCGTTCTATAACTATGAAAACCCAAATAGGCAAAATATTTTATAATATTTTTTTACAGTCTTAATTTTGTTTGCTTTATTATTTCATATGCCTTTATTAAGGAAAATTGTTTTAAAAAAAGGCGCAATAATTTTAAAAAATGTTTCATACATTCCTGCTGGTTAGAGTGATTTTTATATAATATTGTTTGCTTTAAAGCGTGACGCAACTTTTTGCAAGAACTTTGTTCCCCAGTATCGATAGCCGATTTTTCCATGTTCGCCAACATGCTCGCATGAAAACGATATTATTTTATTTTGTCTATGTTGGCAACAACATGCTCGCCAACATTGGCACAAACATCATTTGTGCAAACGTTTCGTAGCGACGACACGCAAAATGAGTAAGAAATTTATGCAAGAATTCATTTTATGTCTGCAAAATGAGACTGCTTTATGGCAGGCTAAAAGCGATGCTTATAAAAATAAAAAACTACGCAATAAAGCATGGGAAGTGCTACTCGAAAAATATAAAGAATACGATGAGGACGCCACACTAGACACCGTGAGAAAAAAAGTGAACTCGTTGCGTGCGTCATATAGACGAGAACTTCACAAGGTAAAAAGAAGCGCTGGAACGCACGAGGTGTACCAGCCGAGCCTGTGGTACTTCAGCGATCTGTCTTTTTTGCATGAAACGGAATCCTCGGTCGATGGTATCAACAGTTTTGATGACGGCCCGGAAAATGAAATAGTAAGTATTTTAATAAAATTACAAGCAATAGTTTTAAAATTGTACTATATACTAGAATTCTCACGAAATCATTTTGTGGTGTGTTATTGTTTCCCCCTCTTAACCCCTTAATGAATCTTAGTTTGATATATCAGTGAATGTTTTTTTCAATGTTGTAAATTTCAGCTGCAACTTTTTGCAACCTTCTGAGTTATTCGCTTTTTTTTGCTCGTATAAAGAACTATTTCAGAGAAGGAAACAAAATATACAGTCCGAATTTTGGGAAAAAATGGGTCTTTATAATACTCGTATATTAGTGGTTTATAATATATTCATTGTTTCCCGGCTCTAAAGGGATATTATTTACATCGCTTCACTATTATGCCAATTGCATTTTCCTCTATACGCCTAGCTCTTGAGAGCTCCTCCGTTTTCCAATTTTTGACGACTGTTAGGGACGCACTACTATCACATATGACAGTTTATATGATATATTTGCCATTTGGCGAGGCCTTTCATATTTCGATTGTGCAAAAAAACCAGCGTCTGATGACCTGTCATTTACTCCAACTTCCACACAAATGAATTTAAATTGTGCGTTGACTATTGCCATCAGGAAAATAGAATGATCCTGATGATTTTGGTCTCTCAATAAGCACATGCTTTCCGTCAATAGCTCAATAGCTATGCAATTTATGTAATTCCATTGTCAGCAGTTTCTTTCAATATTTCTTAATTTCCTCCAAATATGTAATTAATTCTCAATTTTATTTTTTAGCCGAAGGCGCCGAAACGAAAATCTGATGAATCATCTGAGTTCCTGCAGATGACAGTAGCGCAGTTGGACAACATCAGCGCAAAGCAACCAAGATGTGAAGCTGACATATATGCTGAAGGATGGGCTGCCATGTTCAAGCAGTTATCAAAGGAGCAGCAGCTTTTTGCCAAGAAAGGCATAGACGAGCTCCTCATGCAAGGCCGTATGAATATGCTGACGTATCAAGGGGTGTCAAGCATTGCAAACAGTCCAAATAATCCAAATTATAATAGTCAAGTTCATTGTCACTCCACCTGTGACGAATCACCTACTATAAAAAGGGAAATCCCGTAATCAACTACACATTTCTCAAAACAAAATAATCGTAAAATATATGCCATTAACGTAAAGTAAACAATTTGTTTTGTTTTATTTAATTAAAGGGAACACTGGATTTTAACAGTGAAAACTTTACTTACAGCTAAACAATATTTTACATTTTAATTCAAATGGTCAGTGCGGTACTGGGAGCTCTTTTAATATTGGTATACTATGATTTATACAAGGTAACATATAAAAATGTGTAATCTAATATTTAAAATTTAACGTTTATATTAAAAGTGGAATAAGTGGGATTCCCCGTTCTATAAATATGAAAACCGTATCCAAATAAGCAATATAATTTATTCGCGATATCGTATTGGCCGTTTTATGATAACGATGTATTTATTTGTAAAAACTTGTTTTAATACTTTTATAGAAATATTTTTTTTGTATATAATTGTTTTTTTTTTATTAGAATTAAGGAAAGTAATACTAGGTATACTTACATACATATATGGAAAGGTAATTGCTTTCAAAATATGAAGCAGTTTTATTTTCACAATTTATCGTAAGAATAAATAAAATAAGGTAAATGATTACAATAATTTAAAATATTTTTTTACAGTCGTCTTTTGTTCATTATCAAAAGTACTAATATTTATTTTATGTGCCTCTATTGAAGGAAAATTGTATTGAAAAAAGAAATCTATTTTATTTTCACAGTTAACCATAAGAATCAATGAATTAAGGTAAATTTTTACAAAGGGGTGATCAATTTATATATGGTTTTATAGCTATCATCTGTTTACTTTCGTTATATCCAATATACTTATTTTATCGACTACATTTAAAAATGGAGTTCTTTTGAAATGGGAAATCTGTTTTATTTCCACAATTTCTACAAAGAATCAATGAATAAAGGGTAAAGCGTATAATTTTAAATAATATTTTATACCTCTCAGCTGTTTACTCTTTCGTTATATAAAAAGTACTAATTTGTATCTTATAAACTCAGTTTGAAGGGAATTGCTTTGAAAAAATAAATCTGTTTTATTTCCACAATTTCTACAAAGAATCAATGAACAAAGGCTAAAGCGTATAATTTTAAATAATATTTTATACCTCTCAGCTGTTTACTCTCTCGTTATATCAAAAGTACTAATTTGTATTTTATAAACTCAGTTTGAAGGGAATTGCTTTGAAAAAAGAAGTCTGTTTTATATTCACAATTTCTACAAAGAATCAATGAACAAAGGGTAAAGCGTATAATTTTAAATAATCTTTTATACCTCTCTTTCGTTATACAAAAAGTACTAATTTGTATTTTATAAACTCAGTTTGAAGGGAATTGCTCTGAAAAAAGAAATCTGTTTTATTTCCACAATTTCTACAAAGAATCAATGAACAAAGGGTAAAGCGTATAATTTTAAATAATCTTTTATATCTCTCAGCTGTTTACTCTCTCGTTATATCAAAATTACTAATTTGTATTTTATAAACTCAGTTTGAAAGGAATTGCTTTGAAAAAAGAAATCTGTTTTATTTTCACATTTTTTCCAAGAATCAATGAACAATGGTAAATGTAAAGGCGCAATAAGTTGAAATATTGTTTTATACCTTTTAGCTGATTCCTCCCTTTATATGAAAACTACTAATTTGTATATTATATACTCGATTTGATGGGAAAATGTTTTGAAAAAATAAATCTGTTTGGCTTGCAAAATTTCTCCCAATAACCAATAAAGGTAAATGTAAAGGCGCAATAATTTAAAAAATGATTCATACATTCCTGCTGGTTAGAGAGATTTTTACATGATATTTTGCTTTGAAGCGTGACGCAACTTTTTGCAAGCACTTCGTTCCCCAGTATCGATTGCTGACCTATCGATATGGCGGATCCTATCGGCCTTTTCGTTCAAAGCTTCACACCGAACGGACCTCTTTTTTAGCACAGCACAGCTGAGGTTTCCAGCAATTCAAGTCGCTCCACGAACGTTCCCACAGCGAAGCGCGGGCGCAGAACGTGAGTCCTACGGTCCTCCGGTCGCTGGGCGAGCATTTCGGATTCGTGGAAAAGCGCTGCGTGCAGGAGACGGCATACTTTTAGAAATAGCAGTGGAATCCGCGGTCGGAAAATCGCTTAAGTGCAAGAGGGCAGAGCTGCAGCGGCGCTTGTTTACTTTGTTTGCATTGCATAGCGCGCAATAGCAGATACTTCGGTGCAACTGTGTGCTGTGCAACAGTAAACAAAAGATAATTTGCCGGATTCTGTTCAATAGCCATTGCATTTTGATTGATTTTCGCGTCTCTGTGGCGGCGGCGGCGGCAGTTTTGTTTGTTAGCCCGTGTAAAAGTCGAGACTGCGCGAAAAAAATAAGTAATAGCTACAAATAACAAACAAAAAAGAAAAAGATAAGCACGATTCCACAACTACAAAGGAGAATTGCATTTTGCGCTTGGTAAGTACAAACACATACATATTCATACACACACACACACGCATGCAGGCACTGCTGTACCGTTATCTTGTACTTCCCCGTTATCCCTTTGCCATCACATTTGGCGTCTCACAATTATAAGCTCTTCCCCTCTCGCTCTTGCAAATAGCATGAATCTGGGTGTCTCGCTCATTCGCATTCTCCATTTACCGTTCCCTTCGATTTTCAATTGAAGCATGTCCCTTCAAAATAACTGTACACGCACTGTCTTGCGTGCGTGTGGCTGTGTGCGTGCGTTTTTTTGACATTTGCTTGTGCGCGTCTAACTGCATTTTTGCTTTTGACATTGGTTTGAGTTCCCTTCTTGTGTTTTTTCTTGTGTTTCTTTTCATTCTATTTTTTGTTGCTTGAAGTGGATCCTAGAAAAGGACGGATGCTGCCCCCCCCCTCCCTCTCGCTCAATGCCTTTCATTGAACTTGATACTGAACATTTCGAGTGCTTCTAGCTTTTGTTTTGAGGCTTTTTTTTTTTAGTAGTTGTCAGCTTTTCAAGGTTACAGTCATGGTCAAATTTTAAAGAACTAGGGAGGACACCGAGGGGTCCTGGGCTTGGCATTCAAAAGTAGGTACTATTTTTTGCCTATTAATAGGACCTCATTTTAGGGATAAATGTTGTAAAAAAATCGTTTGTCAACATTATGCACGATAGGAAAAATATCGATGACGTGTCAGTGTTACTAGATAAAATTCTTGCTGACTCAGCAAAAAGTTGACAAGTGTAGACTGTCAAGGAGAGATCCGTAAAAAAGTTTAGTAATCGCCTGCAGCTGTTAATGCTCGGTTTCTGTGCATTTGCAGTTTTGAAATTATTTTAAAAAAGATTTGGTAATATCCCGACTGTGTGAAAAGCGCGCCGACAGTGCTAATAACTCTGAACGTAAGCCATAAACTTTTCATTAGCCTAATGCCGAAAGTTTTGCAGCTCTCGGGGATTTCATTTAATATTTTCACCAAATTTCCCCAAAAACTCGAACCGACCGCAAAGGCGGGAGGAAAATAAAGCGAAATGGGTAACAAAAGCAAAGGAAATCCAACCTAAAAATAACAAGCTTGGGTAAAATGAAAATAAGGCCAACAAAAAATAAAAAAAAACGGTAAGCAGAGAAAATGCACAAAACTTTGCAAGTTCGGATTTTGTTGGTTATTCAATTTCCATTCATGCTTGCCCTTGTTGGTGTTGGTTTTGTTGCTGCACGCTTTTGCGCCTTTTATTGCCTGTGACAGTTAGGAAAAGCCAAGGCACAGAATAGGATGAAAAGGAATGCGAGTGTGGAATAAATCCACAGCCAAGGCGAATGAATGAAATGGAAGCCCGACAACGGAAAATGCTCGAATTTTATTTACCGCTGTCATTTCACGCCCACCACTGTAGAGACGATGCAAAGCCAAGAAGTCGTCGGATATTGTTTGGTATTCATGAATGAAATCACAGGCTCCCCCTCCCCACGGCTGCGAATGAGGTAGTCGTAGAAAGAGTGGGAGGTAGAGAAGGAGATAGCCTCAGCCACGCCGATAGATAATTCCTTCTGCCTGCTCTATCCTTTTTGCTCCTCCATCTCCCTATTCTTCCTTGCCGCCTTTTCTGCTTGTAGCGCCAATAAGACAGGCGCCAAAGCTCTTTCATCCTGTTTTACAGTGGAAACTAAGTATAGAGAACGCCCTGTCCAAGACCATGTTGGTCCAGAAAAGTGTATTTTAAATTATGGAAGAAATCTGGATTTCATTTTTTCAAAGTGCCTTGAAAAAATTATGAATTTTATTTTCTTTTATGGTTTTTTTTATATTTCAAAGTACATTTTACCACTTAATTTTACAAGTTAGACGCGTCATTTACGTTCCTTATTATTTTTTAATACAAGAGTACTTGGCATGCAGTTATCTTTTGTTTTCCTGTGTTCAATTTATGCACGTTCCAACACTTTTTGCCTTTAAAAGTTACAAGATTATAATGAAAAAGGCATTTTCGCATACTCACATATGTATAGTGTGAATCTAACTCACAATTTGGAGAATGGTTATTAGGATAACGCATGAAAGACCGTATCGCTAGTACACACTGTACATGTATTCTGCTCCAGTCTCCGGACACGTTGTGCATTTAAATCGCACTTCATAGAAGCCTGGTTGGTCCACGGTTGGTTGGCTGTGTGTGCACTTTGGCACATCAACTTTTTATGGCCCAGCCGAGTAGGCATTTTATTTTTACGGGTGAATTAATTTATAGATATAACCCGGCGCGGATACACAAATTGATTATGCACAGCCATGGAAATGGAAGTTGCGAATGGGAGCCGAAGGACGTCGAGGATAGGATCCCTTTGGGACCCTCGGCACTGGGTCCTATAAATAGACTGAAAGAGCGAAGGAGGGGCGGCCGCAATTAGATGAACCTTCCTGCGACCGCATGAATTTATGCATGTTGCATGAGTAGGTGTTGATGCCTCACAGGTGATAAACCATTACGCCGAGCATAAACAATATGGCAGGTGCCACTAAGTGCGTGTGTCATTTGCTCTCTCACTATGCTTGTTTGTGTTGTGTCCCCAGGTCAGGCATTGACGTCAGCAGAGTTAATTTTCTTGAGCTTTACGAGGGGTTGGGTCACCTAGGGTGCTTATAGATCAGCCGGGTAGGAGTTGAAGATAAACAAGGGTTGCTTGCTAAAGATATCAATATCACCGATGTGGTTAGCCTAGAAACCACTCCACATCGTCCTTTGGGCATGGAAAAACTCTTGTGTGGTTGATTGGAGGTTACCAAAATGCATAAGCCTAGGAGGTTGGGTCACCTATGGTGTTAATCGGCGGTGGGCAGCCCATAACTCTTTCAGCTCCCAATGCTGCCAAAAACAAAAGGCTGTGAATGTCTCGAACAAAAGGGAATCGACATGGGCACGTTATCCAAAGTTGACGGTGAAAAGGGAATGTGTGAAATTACATAAACAAAATATATAGAACCAAAAAATCGGACGGATACCTTTTTTTTTCTTTTTTGGCCGGCTCCCAAGATGAAAATCTGTGCCCACCGCTGGTGTTAATAGATCAGTCGGTAAGGTTTTGGTCACCTAAGGAGGTTATAGATCGTCTGGGTAGGAGTTAAAAGTAAAAAAATTGAGCTTGCTAAAGATATGTTTTATCAATTATGTGGCCTAGAAACCTCAGCTCAACTCCACAACTTTTCATGGCACAAATTCGTTGTGGTTGATTGGGGGTTACCAAAATTCAATAGCCCAGAAGGCGCTGCGAAAATTGAGCAACAATCAACCCGGTTCCAGTGCCATTAAGCACTTCAGCTTATCTCGTGTGCAATAACGGCTATCCTATCCAGAGTGCTTAACTTTGACACCCGACAAAAGCCAAATTGACAGGTCGCTTCACACACGAGCAATAAAAAACCAAGAACGCGAGGGTACAGAGAAAAAAATTGTAAAAAATGACAGGCAAGGTACAGGTAAGACAGGAAACAACTGTGTTATCTTAGTACCGGGTAAATATGGTACGATTACAATTTTGATTTCCAGACTGATGATTTGTTTTTTGTTTTTTGAAATGTGTTTTGACTTGGCTATTTGGACAGACTGAACCGCAATTCAAGCGCTAACGTCATCAAATGACGCGATAAAGTGACGCTCGACACTCCTCACATCCCGCGTCCCGTTCATACATGCCCCGAGCCTGATGTCCATGTCAAAGTCCACTTTTAACCCATGAGATGCGGCCATTGTTGCTGTTGCGGCTTCTGTTGTTCTTGCTATTGCTGCCCGCCTCCCGGCTCCTGGCTCCTTGCTCCTCTTGTCGAAAGCAATTTCATAAATGGCTTCCGTTTGAATGAAACACGCGCCAGCAAAGGAACGAAAGGCGAGCTTAAGCCCCATCCATCCTTCCCTCCGACTGGGTCGGATCGGGTCGGGTCCTCCTCCTTCTATTATTTGCTTCCACACCCCCACGTGGCTCCTGTTGTCTAGGCGCAGGGTCTTCCATTGGTACGTGCTGGCAGGGCCTGGCCAAGGCTTAATAAATACATAAACCCAATGTGCTGCGCAGCCAAGAAAGAGTCCTGTGTAAGCGTATACCCTCCCTCTCGAGGTTATTACAATTTAGGGAGAAATTTGTTAACCAATTTGGCGGAAGAATAGAGTGGCAAGGCTTGGGATCATATCGGTTTCGTAGCCTACATAAATCCCATTACCTTGTTCCACAAAATCCGTAACTCTTGCTAAATGTTCGATGCTTTGAAAGAGTGTATTCCAACCTTCGGTAGATGGCCAAGTTCAAGAGCCATTTTCTGGCTTCTTGTTTTGTTGTTTTTCTCGTCTCGGGCGGCATGTGTTGTGGCGCCACATCCAGAAGATAAACAGGCTAACAGAGACATATCCAAGGTCAGCGCAACCCCCCGAGCTCGGGCCCATATTTTCCTCTTTTATGCTGCGCTGTAACGGGGCTAAAGCTTCATCATCTGTCACGGCCCCTTAGTCAGTTATCTGGAATTGTGGGGTCTGAAATAAGAGTCAACGAACCCCATCAAGTGACGAAGCGTTTCGATTTGGTTACCAGGAAATAAAGCCCACCAAAGCGGGAGGCTCCGAGGTGATGTCTGATGTCTGATGCCTGGTGCCTGGCCTTGATTAATGCTGAATGTGCATTTAAAAGCTGTAGCAGGCGAGCAGCGAGAGCACCGAGAGCCCCGGACAGGCGGCTAATTCAATTTACATGTGCAGGGAGGTCCGAGCGGGGAATTATTTATAAATGAATTAACAAAGCCATAACAAGCGACGGCGGAGGCAACTAAAACAATGGCAAACTGGAATAAGCGTTAATTTATGACATCCCCCCAAACATCTCATCTAATACATCGAAATTCATCGACGGGTCAAACACTTTCGGACATGTTACTCAAACATTGCCGGTCACTGGGACAAGTGTTACTTTGTAGAAACTTGCAGATGTCCCAAATATACGATTGGGAACTCTCCGATGTCTGCGAGCATGGCAACGGACAGAGCCATCAGAATCGAAGTCCAGGGAACCATGGCAACCGAACTGACATGGAATCGGATCGAGGGGCGAGGGATGCAATTCGTCTGGTTCTGGTGGGGTAGGTGCTTGCTCGCTAATGGGAGAGAACAAAGAACTGTTGCAGGGGCCATTAGTCAGCTGCCGGGATACCGTGCTCCTCCCCTGCCTGCTCGCAAATATTTCCGCATTTTTTCAGCTACTACGGCAGGCACAAGATTAACGAGCGAGAGCTCTGAACACTTGGAAACAAAAGCGAGCAAAGTTTGCATATTCATTCGCATATTTATATTTGAGTGCAAGCACAAGCAAAATAAAACTAACAAAAATCGACACCGCGGAGATAGACAATAAAAAAAAGGGTGTGAAAATCCGTGGTTTTGTCGCAGTGTTTTTCCCACTTCTCCGATTTCCCGCATATCATTTGGAATGCAATTAAAGAGTCAGTCAGCAGGAACAAAAATCAATAAATAAACAAAACTCTTAGGAGGAGCCGCTCAGAACTTGGGCGGTGAATGGGGATTTCGCAAAACTGACACAGTTCCCATTTCGCTTCTTAATTTCTGCATTTTTGCATTCTTGTTATTGTTTTCGCCTTTTCAAAATTCGTGTTTATATACCCGCGGATGTTTGCATGCGACAGGCGAGGAAATTTGCATGCAATGAAACAACAATAAGCATGCCTTGGGTTGTTTCTACATGACCATATTGTGTGCATGATGGGCATAAATGTTTATACGGATAACACTTTTTATAGAACCCCTATGAATTTCCCCGAAAAAAATGTTATTTCATATTTGACTTTTCACACGCTGCTCGCATTATAATCATTGAGATGATTTACTCGTTTTCATTAGAGTAATAGAGAGTAATAGCTTTTAGTAAAGCTTACTATTATTAAGTATTGGAAATCTAGGACAGCGGTGGGCACAGATTTTCAACTTGGATTCGAGACTTTCGGTTCGGTTCACAAATTCCGAAGACCGAAGTTTTCGATTCCCTTTTGTTCGAGACATTCCCATCTTTTTGTTTTTTGGAGTACTGGGAGTCAAATGAGCTATGGGGTGCCCGCCGCTGATCTAGGAAATGTTTTCTCTTTACTTCTAGGCTATTGCCCATTAGATTTATTGGACTAAGTTGTTTCTATGATTATGTCAGTCGCGTTTAATATAGGCCGTGCAATTTTTAACCAATGCAATTTTGAGGTCTTTATAAAGCATTATAATAATTGATGATACAATCGTTTCCATTAGAGTTTTATATTTTAAATTTGGTAATTAAAATCTGGTGTGCATGATGGGGATAACACTTTTTAACACCGGAAAAAAACGTTGTTTGGGTCATTGAAACTTTTCCCACGCTTTAGTATCATTGATCTTGTTTCTATTGGAGAGATTTATATACAAATTGTTTAGTAACCAATGCCACAGCCAAGTTAACAAAATTTTCGCGTCCGGCATAAATTATTCCAAATGGTTTTCCAAATAGCATTCATTTTGCCGGCCAACCCAACCCAAGGGCTATTATTAAATATCTTTATGGGGCAGGTCATGGCAGTGATGAGAGGGATGAGATATGGCCATTTGGGGAATGGGTGCCAGCCGGTAAGGTTGTTGCTTTTGGCATTTTCGCTATCGATTTTCGTGGCGCCGGGTAAGATGTATTTCCCGCACTATTATTTCAACCCGCGCAGTCAACTTGTCGCCAAATCTATACCTAAGCATTAGGGTGGATCATTGAAGAGTTGCAAAAGCTTCAGAATTTTCACCAATTATGATGGGAAATCCATGAATTGGACTAATAGTTCTACCCTCCTCTGCAATCAAGAGTCCCTCGGCGCTTGACGATGTTAATATGTCAACTGTTGTTGACACTTATTTGGTTTGGCTTCGATATGTGGAAACATTTTCCATTGCCAATCCTCGTGACAACTTTGCTACGCAACTTTTCCTCTTTCCCTCCATGTCTGCAATATTTGTGAAACTTGTTTGGTCAGTTGTTTTTTTCCGAAGGATGCCTGGGGCGCCTTTGTTTCGGCCTCGGTCAGTTCCATTTTCCTTTTTTTGCGCGTCCTGCCCCTCTCCCCCGGCTGAAAGGAAAAGTGCAAAAAGTTTGTCTAAAAATACTTTTAGTGGGCTATACAACGCAACTACAAGCTGCAGGAAATGGCCCATAACGGGGCGGAAGGGAAAAGGAAGGAAGGAAGGATGGTCGGATGGGCCAGAACGCTGATAGTTCGAACCTTGATGAACTCTTAATGAGTCCGAGCGTAGAGGTCAATTTGGGGGGAGTTGATTCCCCCCAAATGGTCATTAATCAATCATTTATTCACAATTTGTGGGCTCAAGGAGATTACTAGTGTATCAGATGTTCTCAATCCAAAAGAGATTAAATAGGTTGAGTAAATATCAATTAGGGATACCAACCAGGATACCAACCATGTGAACTAACTTGAATACCGAGGATATAGCAAATTATGCTTGAAAAAAGGAAATATCCTTCGGGCAACCCACCTCTAGACATGGATTTAAACATAGCACAATTAAATAAACAAGTAAACTTGCTTTAATGCCGAGGATTTGCCAAATTATGCTTGAAAAAAGGTATATTCCCCTTGTATCCTTGGGGCAACCTACCTCCCAAAGTACACATGCAACGGCTTCATTATCCCTGTGAACTGCTATCGCTGCCAGTTAGGATACGAATAAAAATCTAATAACACGAAAACCTAAAAACCCGTTCCGTTTAATATCTTTTTATTTTTATTCGCAATATCCCAACATTTGGCAGCTTTCCCTTATTTTCCCTTGAACTGATTTTATCAAAGCTCGCATTTATCTCCGCCTCTTAGAATAATAATAGTCCCTTAGTGCCGCCCACGACGCCCTCAACGGCCCGGGCCGTCCTTGGTCGGAAAGTTCAGGTTTTTGGCTCAAGTCCAGGCCCAGGGCCAGGCCCGGGAGTGACCCGAGAAATCCCTTTTGAGGGCTCCTGCACCGGAGCCAAAGCTAATTATGCGCAAGGCAAACAATTTGGCCAGACTATGGTCAACACCTCGGACATAAAAAGATGAGTAATATTACGGGGACATCGATAGGATGAGTGGTGTAGAGTGACTCCCAGAGGCTGTGCAAACTTTGGCCGTAAACCTTGGGCACCCAGAGTGTCTTGGCTTTGCACAGGAAATAAAAATAATACAGGCAGATGTAGTACCTTTTCCCATAAACTAGCAATGTCATCGTTTCGGGAAAGCATTTCCTCGTGATTGTTTTGTTTTGTCAATTATATTCAGATAATCTTTCATTGCATTCTCTCCGTGTACACCCAAGTCAACCTTCTCATTTTTCTCTGTCCATTTAACATCTGTTGGCTGCGACGAAATACGTTTTTATGTCGTCCCTTCTCGAAAATGTTTTGTTTTCCACGGATAGGAGGCGGCGAGTATTTAACATATTTTCCTCCTCCTGCTGTAGCTGACGCTGCCGTTGTCGCTGCTGCTGCTGCTGCTCTTGTTATTCACTTGAAAAAGTTCGCCAAGGATGATGATGTTTGTGCTTATGGCTGCTAGACATGGTAAAGTATCTCCGTTTATTCATGTGGGCTGTGCGCTGTGGGTTGTGGGCTGTGGGCTGTGGGTAGGGCCTAGTTCAAGGTCACGACATCGTGTAGGGGCTTGGTGGGGACTACTAAAATATGAAAATTGCTTAGGGCGAATCAAATTCCATATAATGGCACCCCCAACATGCACAGATATGTTAATTTTGTTTAACTTTGCCATAGCAAAATGCTAATTTTGAATTATCGCATGAACGATATACAGACACAACACCAGCTTAAGTTTTCCATTCAAAAGTTGTTCATTTTCCCCGGAATTCGTATGGCAGCATGTTTAAATTTATAATTTGTATATCATGTACCTTGATGCAGTTGTAATCCGTAATCCTTGATGCAAGCCAAGAATATCGCTCACCTTCTCTTTAACTGACCTGACCGATTTGCTTATATAGCATCAATCCATCGCACGTTTCGCCCTGGAAACAATTTATTGAAGAAGACTGAACAACCAACAACCGCGCCCCCCTTCGTAAACTGACTTCGCAAAGCCACCGCTCAAAACTTCTTAACTTCACACTACTGAACTCAAAGACCAATCGTCAAATAGCAAAGATGTCGTCCCGTTCGAAGGAGAGAGTTGTCACCGCATTCCGCAAGATCTTCCACAAGTCTGGCAATAATAATAATAATAACAACAATAACAATAACAACAATAATAACAATAACAATGACAAAGACAAAGTTGATGCAGGAGCTGGAGCCACTGGGAGCGCTAAAAGTAACAACAATAACATCAACAACAACAACGAGGGACAACCGATTGCACCGTCGACTTCCGGAGGATCGAACTCGGGAGCAGGAGGAGGAGCCCCTGGCGCGCAGAGAAACGCAGTAGTGCGCACGGCAGCCGATCAGGCCGTTTGCGACTCTCCAGGAAAGCGGCGACGTCAGGATCACAAGTGAGCAAACATTCCAGTTCTAGTGCCAGTGCCTGTCCTGTCCCCCCTGCTTAAAAAAAATATTGAAGCGATCAGTCACGTCAAATAGCCTGGCAAAAAACAAAATAAAAACATATATGTAAAGTCCAACTTTTTAACCCCAAATCCTCATTTAATCCCCAGGGTGGCGCCCACGGCGGGACGCCAACTGATGGCGGCGCCGGATCAGTCCATTCGATCCCGCCGCCTCATGAAGGAGTACCGCGAAATGGAACGCCTGCAGGCCTCTGACGGAG
The DNA here is from genome assembly GCA_021223825.1 of Drosophila ironensis. Lineage (NCBI taxonomy): Eukaryota > Metazoa > Arthropoda > Insecta > Diptera > Drosophilidae > Drosophila > Drosophila ironensis. The sequence goes on along the minus strand of JAJJHQ010004318.1, from coordinate 2,663,457 downwards.
CAGTGTTCACCGTAAGTTTGATATGCGAGCTGTGTAAATAAAGCAATGAGACTGGCAACGATCTGACAACGCTGGAGACGAGCGGCTTTATGCACCGTCAGGTGCACGTGTGACACGCCTCCAGTATGAGATTGAACGCTCTATGTTTGTCCGTAGCGTCAGATGCATGCTGATTTGTTTATAAGAGTTTATGCCTCAGGGTTCTTGAAAGTCTTCGAAAAAGAGTCTCAAGTGCGACCAAACATCAAAATGAACTGGGTGTTGCAATACGACAATGCACCAAGTCGCACTACAATCGCAATAATGCTTATTCACCAGACTTGAGTCCATGTGACTTTTTTCTCTTCCCGAGATCGAAAAATCACATCAAGGGAACTCATTTTGGGACACTTGCGAACATCTGTAAGCGTAAAAGCTGTAGCCAAGCAGCTGGAAGTTATTCCAGTATCGGAATTCCAGCAATGCTATGATTATTGGAACCATTTAAAGGAGACAAAAAAATCAGTCTCATTAAATTATTTACACACCTTGTAATTACAGAGCTATGGTGTTTACAACCAGGTCCTGTTTAATTGTAATTGTATTTTTTGTCGCAGGTGGAGCTGGTAAATGACAACCTCTTTGAGTGGCATGTGCGCCTGCACATCGTCGATCCCGACTCGGCACTGGCCAAGGACATGAAGGAGTTGGGCGTGCCAGCCATTCTGCTTCACCTGAGCTTCCCGGACAACTTCCCCTTCGCTCCGCCGTTCATGCGTGTGGTGGAGCCTCGCATCGAGAAGGGCTACGTGATGGAGGGCGGTGCCATCTGTATGGAGCTCCTGACACCGCGAGGTTGGGCCAGCGCCTACACTGTCGAGGCGGTCATCATGCAGTTTGCCGCCAGCGTGGTCAAGGGTCAGGGCAGGATTACTCGCAAGCCGAAGAGTACAAAGGAGTTTAGCCGGTTAGTGGAAATTCATTCAAATATAAAAAGCTTATACCTTTAGGTACACATACACATGGTATATTAAGTTGGTGCAAACGTATGTAACAGGCAGAAGGAGACATCTCCGATACCGACCCCACAAAGTATTGGGTGTTTGAATTAATTTTAAAGGTTTTCTGAGAGGTGCCGCCGTATCGGTCACTAAATCTCATCGGGCACATGTGTGAAACATCATATATTTTTTGCTCTGTGATCATGTTGACTTTCGTTCCAAAAAAAAAAAACAATTTGCGGAAAATCTTTTATATGCTTTGATTTGAAGAAAAAAAAAACTAAAATACAACTTACTCTTACTGAGGCTTCCGGGGACTTTGCTCCATCGGTTTCTAATTGCGAGTACTGTTTCCGTCGGTTTAAAAGTGGCGATTTTGACACGGAAGACAAAGAGCGTACAGGCCAATATAATTCAAACTCCCAATATATAATCGTATATTCTTGATCAACATCAGACCCTACGTCCGTCTTATGTACTTAATTTTTGTTCTACTTATTTTCCATATCTCCGAACTAGAGACATAATTCATGATGCAGTAGGTTCCGATAACCTAGGGGCATCATCGAATATGCAATTAGTTTTTCCCCTATCTATTATATTTTACAAAATCTAGGCGTTTATGCGGACAGACGGACATGGCTAGATCGACTCGGCTGTTGATGCTGATCAAGAATGTATACCTATACTTTAAAGGATCGGTAAAGCTTCTTTCTCGCTGTTACATTCGTACGACTTCAATATACCCTTGTTTTTATGAACCGGATATACAAAAAACAAGTAGAAACGCTGTAGTCGAGATTCCTCGACAACGAGAGGAATTTTTGCGAATACGAGGGCGGAAAGGGGCGTGGCAAAAATCTG